>CAUYLG010049645.1:0-210623 GCA_963573385.1 Cacajao melanocephalus
ACCAGTCATTATACCTTCTTTAGGTTTTTCTTTAATAAACCGCAAAACAGGAGGCCGGGCGCGGTGGCTCATGCCTATAATCCCAGCACTTTGGGAGGCCAAGGTGGGTGGATCACGAGGTCAAGAGATCGAGGCCGGGCGTGGAGGCTCACACCTGTAATCCTAGCATTTTGGGAGGCCGAGGAGGGTGGGTCTCCTGAGTTCAGGAGTTCAAGACCAACCTGGCCATCGTGGTGAAACCCCATCTTAAAAAAAAAAAAAAAAAAGAGAGTGATCCAGACCATCCTGGTCAACATGGTGAAACCCCATCTCTACTGAAAATACACAAAAATTAGCTGGGCGTGGTGGTGCACGCCTGTAGTCCCAGCTACTTGGGAGGCTGAGGCAGGAGAATTGCTTGAACCCAGGAGGCGGAGGTGGCAGTGAGCTGAGATTGCGCCACTGGACTCCAGCCTGGGTAACAACAGCGAAAACTCCATCTCAAAAAAAACCAAACAAAAAAAAAAAGAGGAAACACAGAAAAGGAAAAGAATCAGGAGCCACAAACAGGAAATTTTCATTTTTTGAATGGAAGGGAATGGAGTACCATGACTAAGGTCTGGCACTTAAGATGAGAATTGAAAAAGTGAAAGTGACTTTGAATTTTTTAAAATTATCATTATTATTAATTATTATTATTAATATTATTTGTAGGGACAGGGGTCTCACTATGTTGCCCAGGCTGGTCTCAATTCCTGTCCTCAAATGATCCCTCTACCTGGACCTCTCAAAGTGTTGGAAATATAAGAGTGAGCCACCACACCCACCTGAAAGTGACACATTACTCTGCTGGGTAAGTGCAATCAATCTCTTGTGATACTCACTTAAAAATGCAAATTCCTGCATCTCAACACAGACATACTAATTGAGAATCTCTTCAAAAAGGACCTAGGGACTTAAATTCCATGGTGACGCTTATGTATGTCAACATTCAAGATTCAAATAAAGCCAATTTAGAGATTTTTTAAAAATCATATGAAACCAAATGCCTCTTAATAATTAGCCCTCCTTCTAAGAACAAGCTAAGTAGCAATGGTAATCAGTATTCTTGTCTGAGGAGGCACTACTTTTTTTTTTTTTTTTTTTTTTGAGACAGGGTCTCACTCTATCACCCAGGCTAGAGTGCAGTGGTGCCATCTCAGCTCACTGCAACATCTGCCTCCCAGACTCAAGCCATTCTCCCACCTCAGCTCCCTGAGTAGCTGGGACTACAGGCACATACCACCAAGCCTGGCTAATTTTTATATTTTTAGTAGAGACAGGGTTTTGCCACATTGGCCAGGATGATATCGAACTCCTGGCTTCCAGTGATCCACCCGCCTCAGCCTCCCAAACTACTGGGGCTACCATACCTAGCCCTACTTTTTTTTAATCCTTTTTTTTAACTTAAGTATTTAATCTCTTGTAAATCATGCTCTAGATTTTATTTTTGTGTGTATTCATTACTTAGGGAATATGCATTAAAACATATACTCTGCGTTAGCTTTAGTGCCTAAAACAAAAACAAAAACAAAAACAAAAAACAACAAAACAAATACTCATTCAAGACTTTCTGAAATGGGAAAAGGCATAGTTGGCTAGGAGATCTGGATTCTGGAGCTAGCTTCAGCCTTTTGATTCTGTGGGCATTGGCTTTTCTTTTCTGTAAAATATGAATTTGGACCAGAGCAGGAGCTGTGAAGGCAAGGTCAGCAAGCAGAATTGGCCTGTGTAATCCCATCAGGAGTAACAGGAAAGGGGGCAACTGGAGAGAACTCATTGCATTTAAGGACTGACCACTGTTTGGTTCTAACCAAAGATTGCCATGCAAGAATTCAGTCCCACTGTCAGAAGACGGTAGTCAGGGGAGGGAGACCATTAGGGAGAATAGCTAAAGGATACTGGGCTTAATACCTAGGTGATGGGATAATCAGTGCAGCAAAACACCACAGCACACATTTACTTACGTAACAAATCTGTACATCCTGCACATGTACCCCTGAACTCAAAATAAAAGTTGAAGGAAAAAAAAAAGAATTCGTCCCAGAGTTGCCAGATTATCTAACTTTTCCAAGGAAGCTGGAAATCTTGTTTGCAATGTGAAATCTCTTGATTGTTATATGGTTGAAACTATTGCAGAGTAGCTAACATATAGTGTGGGCAAATACTTTAAGGAATAATGAAAACACTTTGGTTGGCTGGATTTAGCCTGTGGGCTAATTTGTGGCCCTGTTAACATCATTTCTAGTCCTAAAATCTTATGTATCTCTTACTTTTCTCAGCTGTGGATTGTATGTTACCATACTGGTGACTCTAGGCACCTGGAAACAATGCAAATGGTAACTTGGAGAAATAAGTTACTGAGCATTCCTTTATAGATTTAGATGCTTATTCATTTTCAAAGGGGCTATCCTGAGAAGGTATTCAGTAGAGTCTGACTGTGGAAACTTACAATGCCCATTCTAATTTAACATGTCATGGCTAATGACTATATTTATACAAATGAGTTAGAATTAGATAGGACTAAAGTATCTGAGCCACCAGATTGCCTATGATTCATTAAGTCTATCCTGTAAGTAGTAGGGCCTGTATTTCCATGTCATATACACCTGCAGTGAGATAGGTAATTAGGACAAATAAACATTTCAGCTTTGTCTTACTCTTTTATAAACTGTAAAGGCTTAAGGAATTTTCCTTTATGTTTTTGCTATAATTCATTCAATCTTTAAAGGTTTGGATTCTTTTTCTCCAAAGTTGTTAGTTTTAATTTGGCATAAAGTTTTTTTTTCTTTAATTGCAGCTTTTATTTTAGATACAGGCTGTCTGTTTTCAATGTTAGATAAATTAATGCAATATTGCTGAATTTTAAAAAATAGGTCATTATACAACTTATAAAACCTAGTTTGGTATACATATATGCAACTTTGACACCCCATCCCCACATATACTTAAGTATGAAAGATTCAGTTCAGAAAGCCTCCTTGGGCTGTATTTATAAGTGTTTATTAGATTTCTGCACTTTGTGTTAAACTATCCTTTTTCATGTTGATGTTCTGGAAAAGTTAGTAAGTTCCAGTTGGCAGTTTATACAATACTGACTCATTTGATATTTCCAGATTATCAAAGGCCTACGTGTTTATAGAGCACTGTAACAACTCCTCCCCTCACCCCCTTTTTGGAAGAGGTCTACTGATTGGGGATCTCTAAAGGTATATTGAGAACACACTTGGATTGTAGTGGGTGTCCTTTTTCTGTCACTAATCCCAGGACTATAGGCAATAAGACCTAGCATTGGTTGATTCTCTATGTGTCAGATGCTTTTACATGTGCTTTGCTCCTAATCTCCAACCATCCTGCAAAGTAGCAGGGTGATATTTAGATTCTCATATTAAAGTTGAGGAAATTGAGGCTCAGAGATAGTAAGGGACTTGTCTGGGTGACTGAGCTGGGATCTGGTCCTAATTCTGTATAGTTCCAAATCTATATTCTGTTCATGACTTCCTGGTGCATGTCAGTGTAGCTGGGTGGAGAGAGCCTTGTCTGGACTCCAGTTTTTTCATCTGTAAAACATGGGATTGGACAAGATGATCACTAAGGTCTGCTTGACTTCTAACAGCCTATACTGATATTTTAGGGCTTTCTGCTATGGAGACTATGACTCATTCTTAGGCGAAACCCCCTTTGGATGTTTTCAGATACCTCTGATCCTGGCTGAGATTTTCAAACAGGATGTTGACAGATATGCTTAATATTAATCCTGTCTCCCATGGTATTTGGATTACTGCCAATTCTGTGTCACTTGAGACAATGGAGAGCATTATTTTCTCTGTTCTTTCATTTTCATACAAACTTACTCTATACTGTTTCTCCTCCTCACCCTGAGCTATGTGTTTCTATTTAACCAGGCTGGTGCATTTAAAAATAAAATCTTTATTTGCACATTTGGCCAACTATAATACAGATTTTAGAGTACTTTATTTAAATCCATAATTATCCAATTTCTTTCTAGAACAATGCCACATCTTCATAAAACTGGACAACAATGAGAAAAAATGATGTCAGAGGACTGCACCGCCAGTTGCCAAGGGAACTGTTAGAGCTTATAAAGATAAAATTGAAAACTCCCCCCAGGTCACCTACATACCGGAAATACATACACGCTTCTGATTGCAATGGAAACATATTTTGAGTTCACACAATTTTTTAAAGGCATTTGGAATCCACGCTACATCTGAATTAATGTCAGCATCTTAGATACTCAAACAATTTCCCTATACATTTAGAAATAACTACATCTGTGCTTTTCTGTTCTGCTAGTTCCATCCAGGAGTTAATCTTTCTCATGTAATCAGAATTACATGGTAAAACAAAACAACAAACAACAGCATCTTACTTATCTCAGGATTGTCTACCTTTTCTTTTGAAATCGTATGTTTCTATGATGTTTAGTCTCCAATTTTAGGGCTTTCTCCACTGCTCCAAGGATATGATAGCATTAGATCATTCACAACTTAATTATGACATAAGCACTTAATCTTCGAATAATGGTTATTGTAATCAACATTCTTTATAGCCTCTTGGCTTCTTTTAGGCTTAGTAATTTGCATGACATCTTTCATTTCCATTCTTTTTCATAGTACTCTGCTAAAACCCCAAAGTTTTCTGCCTGTCTTTATGCAAGGCAACAATCCTGGGTACTGTGGGAGGATGCAAATGTGCTGAAAATGTGCTACATACTCTCAAAGAGCTTGTGGATCAACGGGAAGAAATGGAAAAAAATTGTTAGATAAGCTAAAAGGTAGCAAATGGCATACATAAGAGCACTGTTAGTTGAATGCCATCATCGAGATGGAGTGGAAAGAACCGGAATGTGGTAGATTAAACAGCAAATGAGAGGGAGGTGAAGAGTGAAGATAGAGTGTGGAGATAATCTTTTCAAAATGTGGACCTTATTCTAAGGTAAGAGTGGGACAAAGAGACTGAGAAGTGAGGCATCAAAGGAAGTTTTTGCAGAGATGTGAAATACCAACGTGTTCCTATGAAGATAGTAATGAGCTAGTAAAGAGGAGTGTATGATGAACGCATGAGATAAGGCAAATACATACATCACTGGAAAGGTGAGAATGACGGGTGTGGAGCACTAGGTGGAAGGAGAGACCTTGAATGGGAGGAGGGACCCTTTTTCCACTCTAACGAAAAGCAGTCAGGGGAACACAAGTGAAGAAGCAAGAATTTAGATTTGGTAGGGAAAGGATAAGAATCCCCCATGGATGGCTTGTGAATTCTCAATGAGTCATAAGTAAGGTCATTTTCCGCTAGGTGTGGTGGCACATACCTGTAATCCCAGCACTTTGGGAGGCCGAGGCAGGTGAATCACCTGAGGTCAGGAATTCAAGACCAGCCTGGCCAACATGGTGAAACCCCATCTCTACTAAAAAATAAAAAAAAAAATCAGCTGGGCGCAATGGCAGGCGCCTATAATCCCAGCTACTCCAGAGGCTGAGACAGGAGAACTGCTTGAACCCAGGAGGTGGAGGTTGCAGTGAGCTGAGATTGCGCCACTGCACTCCAGCTTGCATGACAGAGCAAGACTCTGTCTCAAAACAAACAAACAAACAAGTAAGGTAATTTTCCTGGGTGTACATATAGGGGATGAGGAGAGAAGTTTGAGAGAAATGTGAGGGTACAGAACAGTGAGAAAGCAATCTATGGGGAAAAATTCATGGCCGCTTTGCTGAGCAAAATTAAATGCTCACCTGAGATCTATAACCGTGCAAACAAAGTTAAACCAACAGGTAGCAGGGGAGAACAGAGATAGATAGCTTCCAATGGATGTTTTGTTGGGCAAATGATGGAAACAGGGAATATGAGTATAAGAAAGAAAGTTTTAAGAAATACATCTAGAAATAAATGTTGAGGCTAGTTCGTAGAAGGCCCTGAATGTCAGGCTGCAATATATAAATTTTATTTCACAGGCAATGGGAAGCCATGGAAGAATTTTTGACTATAAAAATGATGTTCCCAAAACTGTCTTCCTATATAATTAACCTGCCTTAAGTGTAAAGCACTGAGTTGGTTAAAGAAAAAAAATTATGAGACTATCTGTGAAGGACCAGAGATTAGATAATGAAGCTCTAGATGTCTAGATGAAGGTAAGCAACAGGGAACTTGAGCCAGACCACTGAAGATTAAATTCCTAAGCCATTTTCTTTTTTGAGACAGGGTCTCTCACTCTCACTCTGTTGGCGAGGCTGGATTGCAGTTGCATCTCAAAAGACCAATCAGGTTTTACAATAGTGATGCTTATCCACCAGAACAACTGGGGAAGTCACAAAATCACATCCCACTGAAGCCTCGTTCACCCAGCTCAAGTGATCCTCCCACCTCAGCCTCCTGACTAGCTGAAACTACAAGCAGGCACCACCACATCCAGCTTTGTGTGTGTGTGTGTGTGTGTAGAAATGGGGTCTCACTATGTTACCTAGTCTGGTCTCAAACCCTTGGGCTCAAGCCATCCTCCAGCTTGGCCTCCCACAAGTGCTGGGATTATAGATGTGAGCCACCAAGTGTGGCCAAGAGATCTTGGTATCTGTGAGAACCAGATTGGTTTTTCTGGGAATATCAGACCACATAGGAGACAATGCTAAGGACTGGACCAGGGCAGGATATTACCTAAAACAGCTGGAAGCAAATATTCACCAAGGGACATATTGACTAATTAAAGAATGCAGTGAGAACCAGAAAAATTACTTTGAATATTGGATCAAAAAAAAATTATAAAACTGTTGACCAGTGGCATGGCCAGAGGAGGTCAGGAAGAGTTCAGAAAGGGGTGTGCAGAATGGACAGGTTCAAAGTGGCTGAAGGAATAGGCATGCCAGTATAGGGGGCAGGTGTTGGTACAGGGTGCTGGCTAGGGTAGGGACGCCAGTCGAGTACAACAGAAAGGACTTTGGAATTAATGTTCAGTTCAGTTTTACAGGATTGGCCAATTTAGTGACAAAGCTCTGATCTGAACACTGAGCTTTAGATTATAAGCCCTCTAAATATATGTGCCATCTATATGAGTTGAGATAGTGAAATGAAAAGTCATAACATTACACAGTTAGAGATAAGTCAAAATCAGTCTAACATTGTGGTGGCCTGATGGGTTCTTTCTGCCCTCTGCACAAAGCCAATTCACTGAGACTATGGTATTTCAGCAAAGAAAGAATTTCATTAGAGCTAGGCTAACCACACAGAAGAGTTAGTACTCAAATCAGTCTCCCCAAGAACTCAAGAGGCTAGGGTTTTTATGGATAATTTGGTAGGCACGGGGCTAGAGAATGGATGCTGCTGGTTGGTTGGGGCTGAAATCAAATGAGTGTGGAAAGTGGTCCTGTGTGCTGAGTCTAGGTGGGAGGTCTTAGTACCAGCTGAGTCATGAGTCATGGATCCAGGTGGGGTCAGTGGTTGCCAGAATGCAAAAGTCTGAAAAACATCTCAAAAGGCCAATTATAGGTTTTATAATAGTGATGTTATCTACAGGGGCAACTGGGATAGTCACAAGTCTTGTGACTTTAAGTCCCATGACTTCTGAGCAGCAAGGGATTATAGAAAAGTAGGTCCCATCCATAATCCTAATCTCGTGGCCTTTCATTAGTCTTAAAAAGATGGTTTCAGTCCTCAAATGAGGAGAGGATCAGTTCTAGGGAGGGGCTATTATCATCTTTGCTTTCAAGTTAAACCAGGGGTGTCCAATCTTTTGGCTTCCCTGAGGCACACTGGAAGAATTGTCTTGGGCCACACATAAAATACACTAACACTAACAATAGCTGATTAGCTAAAGAAAAAAAAAGAAAATTGCAAAAAAAAAAAACCCTGTAGTTTTAAGAAAGTTTATGAATTTTTGTTGGGCCACATTCAAAGCCATCCTGGGCACTGCATGCAGCCTGCGGGCCACGGGTTGGACAAGCTTGAGTTAAACTGTACAGTAAATTCCTCCCATTAGCTTGGCCTGCACCCAGGAATGAGCAAGAATGTTTAGCCTATGAGGCTAAAAGCAAGATGGAGTCAACTATGCTAGATTTCTGTGGCCGTCATAATCTTTGCAAAAGCAGTTTCAATCTTTCAAACCAATCTCAGGATTTGATAATCTTCTTAAACCTGGGAGCCAGCAGCTGTCTAGGGCTCCCGTGAATATCACTGACATCTGAAAGTACAATCTGTTCCTTGGTACATCTGCCACTCAGGTCCCTTTACATGTTTTCATTTCATAAGCAAATTCTCTTTGTCACTTCACAATTAATAAACATGTTAAGCAACAGTACACAAAGACACAATTCCATTAAGGTTTATTCAATATCCATCTATCCAACATTTTATGACCATCAGGGGTCAGGCACTAAGATAGGCCATGAATACAAAGAGAAATAAGACATCGCGGGGTGTGGTGGCTCATGCCTGTAATCCTAGCACTTTGGGAGGCCAAGGTGGGTGGATCACCTGAGGTCAGGAGTTCATAACCAGCCTGGCCATCATGGTGAAACCCCATCTTAAAAAAAAAAAAAAAAAAAGAAAAGACATCATCGTCCTTTCTCTTCAAGAAATCAACAGTAAATTGATCAAAAATGAAAAGCCAAAAGATACTGATAATAGATATTCTGATTGTCATATGCACAAGGGTTATGGGTATATAACTCATGGAAAGGCCAGGAAAAGGGTGGGAGGTGGTAGTGGTGGTGATGAAGACAGTCACAAAAGACTTCCTTTAAGAAAGATCTGAAGACAAAGCAAATGAGTGGGGAGTAAGGCTTGGGGCAATCTAGAAAGAGGAAATAATGTGATGCCTGCAGGTACTGAGCAGAGTGATGCCTTGGGGGAAAATTCCCTGTAGTTGCATAATGGCTGGAGCCACTACTATTACTTTTTTTTTTCTCTTTTTTTGTGATGGAATTTCACTCTTGTTGCCCAGGCTGAAGTGCAACGGTGCCATCTCAGCTCACTGCAACCTCCACCTCCCGAGTTCAAGCGATTCTCTTGCCTTAGCCTCCCAGGTAGCTGGGATTACAGGCATGCACCACCATGCCTGGCTAATTTTGTATTTTTAGTAGAGAGAGGGTTTCACCATGTTGGTCAGGCTAGTCTCAAGCGCCTGGACTTTGGTGATCCGCCCACCTTGGCATCCCAAAATCTGGGGATTACAGGGGTAAGCCACTGCATCCGGCCTCACATTTCAATTAGGTTTGGATTTTGCTCATTTCATGTGGATTTTAATTCTCTAGTATATTTATTTATTTTGTTTTCCCCTTCCTTGATTTGAAGTTCAGTCAAGATTTTTTTCACTCTTGCTTAATTTTCATAAGCACTTAATTTTCAAAGAGTGTTTATTATAATGGACTCATGTAATAAATCCAGAAATAATACAAATAAAATTTAACCAAGACAGAAATATATATGTGGGCCGGTCGTGGTGGCTCACGCCTGTAATACCAGCATTTTGGGAGGCCATGGTGGGCAGATCACCTGAGGCCAGCAGTTCGAGACCAGCCTGGCCAATGTGGTGAAACCGTGTCTCTACTAAAAATACCAAAATTAGCATGGCCTGGTGGCAGGCACCTGTAATCCCAGCCACTGGGGAGGCTGAGGCAGGAGAATCACTTGAACCTGGGAGGCAGAGGTTGCAGTGAGCCGAGGTGGTGCACCCCAGCCTGGGGACAGTGCAAGATTCTGTCTCAAAAAAAAAAGAAAAGAAAAAAAAATACATGTGAAATTAGTCATTTAAAAGAAATAAGAGTATTTACTTATTTATTGCCTTAGATTAACTAAAGGGAAAGGTGATATAATTGAGGCAATAGAAAACTTGGTAGATTTATCAGTTTTCTTCAGGAACATTTTCAAAGAATGGAAGCTTTCTTATATAATATAAATAAAAGTGTTCAGCAGCATGTGCTCATGGGAAAGATAAGAAAACCTCAAACCAGTTTTCATTCCCATAAGCATTTATTCTGAAATGAATTATTAGCATCTTCGTAGTGCTTTATTGATGAATAAATTAAGGTAATTTATTTTGTTTGCCATTATTTCCACATATGTATCTTTGTTTAGAACCCACAGCTTCTGCTAAATAAATTACCTCCCTTTGGCTTCAGATCAAAAACAACCTCAAAAGAAGGTCATCTTTTCTGAAATTCAATTATTGACTCTCTCTGGACTTACAAGGAAAAGTTATGGCTATGATAAAGAAAAGATTAGCCCCTTGTATCTGGAAATTCTGTTTATAGCATCGAGCTAGATGGCTTATATAAGGTCTGGTTTAAATACTTCCTCTTCTTCTGCTACAATGAATAAAATTAAGCACCGATTCTCACATTCAGAATAGTCAGCTGTGTATTTCCCTCAATTTCTTTGACAATCTCAGATTTGTGGATTTAAGTACATTCTGTTAAAAGTTACTATACTCAATAATAACTTTTGCTTATATGATCACATGACACTTAGTGGCTAACATTGATAAATGAGAACAGTTAAATAAACATGGCATTTCCATTCTCTCATGCAGTCCTATTTGAATTAGAAGTATGGTGATAATAGATCTAGTATTCTGGAGCATGGTCCTGATTTCAAATATCTTTGAGTATGAATGGAAATTTATATGTCAGAGCTTATGTCAAGTGATGTCCTGAATTTTAGTTCTAATAATATGATCACTATAGATATATAAGGTATTAAAATTTGAAAATTAAAAAGAGTGTATTTTAAAGGAGTTCTCATGTTAAAAGATTGGTAATCTTCAAAAATAGTAAATAAAAATTATGAATTAATTAATGTTATACATAATTTAAAATGAAAATGAATGGTGTCTGGTGTGGCATACCTTACAAAAATGAAATAAAAGTATATTGAAAATTAACTACTTTTTGTCAGAAATTTTCCAGAGGTTTTGGCACTCATCCAAAGTTACAAAAACCTATTTACTCTGAAAAGCCATCAAAACTGTTACTCTGGTCGGCAGGGATAAAGGGACTTGAAGGCATTGTTTATCAAATAGGTCGATGTATTGTGAGTCAGTTTAGAGGATAACATATTTCCCTGAAGTCAGAATCCTATTATAGACAGCTTAGTGTGATAAAAAAAATTTTGCCATCCTATTGCCTTAGAAATTTGGAAATTGTTTTTCTTTTTTTGAGACAGAGTCTCGCTCTGTCACCCAGGCTGTAGTGCAGTGGCGCCATGTCGGCTCACTGTAACCTCCGCCTCCTGAGTTCTTTTTTTTTTTTTTTTTTGTCAGATATCCTGCTCTTAAAGAAACCTCCGCCTCCTGGGTTCAAGTGATCCTAGTGCCTCAGCCTCCAGAGTAGCTGGGATTACAGGCATGCACCACCACACCCAGCTAAATGTTGTTTTTTTGGTAGCAACGAGATTTCCCCATGTTGACTAGGCTGGTCTCAAACTCTCAACCTCAAGTGATCCACCTGCCATGGCCTCCCAAAGTGCCGGGATTACAGGCATGAGCCATCGCACCTGGCTTTTTTAAGAGTTAAGATAATAAAGATTATAACATAGAGATTCTATGGAGCTAAGTTTTATCCCCTTGATCTGTCTTGTAAGTATTTGTTCTGCCTTTGAGGACTGGTAACAATTCTTGTTTTCTTTCATTCCTGAAGAATACCTGTATTCATCTTGCCATCTCTCTTTGCATCTTTTCATTTCTTGGCCTCAGCAATCTACCTTTTTGAGTTACAATCAATCGATTTACAGTTGACCCTTGAACAATACAGGGGTTAAGGTTGCTGACCTCCTGCACAGTTGAAGATTCATACAGAACTTTTGACTCCCCCAAAACTTAACTACTAATAGCCTGCTGTTGACTAGTCGCTTTACTGATAACATACAGTTGGTTAACACAAATGTTATATGTTATGTGTATTATATACTGTATTCTTATAAACAGTAAACTAGAGAAAAGAAAATGTTATTCAGAAAATTATAAGGAAAACATATTTAGTATCCATTAAGCAGAAAAATGGATCCAAGATCTGCATCCTCAGCATCTTCGCGTTGAGCGTACTGAAGAGGAGAAGGAAGAGGATGGGTTGGTCTTGTCATCTCAGGAGTGGCAGAGGCAGAAGGAAATCTGGGTATAAGTGGACCAGCACAGTTCAAACCTATGTTGTTCAAGGGTCAACTGTGTAATAATACAAGTTCAGTCTGTGGCTGAGGGCCCCTCCTTCCTTTGTTTGTCAAGTTCTATTCAAAGTTCTCTAGAATAGGAACAGGGCTCCTTCCTTATTCACCAGGAAAGCCATGGAAAAAAGTGGCCCCTGGAACATGTCTTGACCATCCTTAACGAGCAGATGCTCTATCAGTGTACCCAGATTGAGATGACAGCTTGGCGTGGCAGGACTTCCAGGTCTTAGTGGAAAACTGGGGAGGCAGGGGGCATTCATAGCCACAGTTTCTGGGATTAAGGAAAGCACCTGCAGAAAAGCAGTAACATTTTCAGTCTTGCCAGACCTATTTCTTATGCTTGCCTGAGTTAATAATACACTTTTCTGGGATCCAACTGCATGCCAGGCAACTAAAGAACAATTAATGTTGTTCCTCTTACATTCTTTCTTTTTAATTATATGTTCTTGGGCAAATATCAAATGGTGGCTTTAATTGATGGAGGAATTTAGAGGCATAGTAGGGTAATCTGGTCCAAGCCAGTGTATCTTTAGAATACCATACTAAATTGCCATATGCACATAGATTAGCATAATGCACATAGAGGTATATGTCTAATATACATATTAGATACCCGTAACACTATCCCACTGGCCAGAAATAAGTGCCTTCAAACAGAAGTCTCCTGCTTGTCCAGCAGGATTTGGATTTGTGCATCTAAAATTTTCTAAATTTGATTTGATGAACTCAAACTCCCTAAAAGTATCTACTCTTTTCTCCAAATGTATTCATACGACCAATGTAGCTAATCTCTATCCTTAACCTCCTATTAGGAAACACTGAGAGGTTTCTGGGGCGCTACGGGAGGGAACACGATTCATCTTTTCTACTTTGTCAATCAGAGGTTTATACCAGGGACAGCTACTCCACTATTGACAGCTGGCTGACAATTGTTTGCAATCCCAAAGTCTCCAATTCAGCTTATGTTGACAAATTGATGTCCGTCTGCTGATGTTTGACAAAGGAGTGCCCAAGACAGTTCTGCAAATATCCTGGAAGGAAGTGTCTTCCTCCCCAGCTCCAGTCTGAGCTGCTTAGCAGCATTCCCAAACAGTACAAGCCCTTCAGGTAATCAGAGCAGTCTCTGCAGTTAAGCAGGAAACCTCTGAAATTGATCAAGCTCCAGTTCTATTGTGCCTTGTCTGACATTTAGCTAGTGCTTGCCCTTCATCCAACCTCTCTGGATAGACAGGCAAGAAGACTTTTTTTTAAAAAAACAAACAAACAAAAATACCATTCCTAAGGGATGGACAGAAGGAAGGGAACACCATTTCCTGATAATAGTATAATTCCAAAATTAGTCTTATAAACAAAGGAGGGAGGAGACCTTGACATCATTGAGTTCCCACAGCTGGTGTAGTTAGAAAACACTGGACCCCAACCAAAAATTTCACAGTAGATCTTTTTGCCTTTTGTTAATTACAAAATAAATGGATTTCCAGACCACTGGCAAAGGAAGGACCTAAATAAGCAGTGTAAAAATGATAGGGAGAAAAAAGAAGAGAAACCTTGTACGTTCCTGACAAATAAAACAGGGAAAGGTTCTCTATCCAAGTTTATAAGGTTTAACTAAAACAGATTAGAGGGCACAGTGAGAGGTGTGTATTGTCTTCTCTCCAGAAAGTCTCTCCATCTTCTTTTATCTGATAACACTCCCTAGCCCTTGACCTCTGCTACATGACTCAAGTGTGGTCCAGGATAATATCCCATTGCCTTGGCTGCAGTAATTGATCTACGGAGTAAGAAAGTGATATAAGCAGGGGCAATCAAATTCCTTCTCTGAGATTTCTTTGTAGACTCTGAGAAGGAAGCTCTGTTACTTGCGTTGGGTGTGAATCAATGTTGTTTGATTGCAAGTACTATAAGCCAGTGCCGACTACCTAAGGAAAAAGAAGAATTTATGGTAATGACATAAGATGGCTTGCTTTCTCTCTTTTGTTTTCTTTGAGACAGACTTTCTCTTCGTCGCCCAGGCTGGAGTACAGTGGCGCGATCCTGGCTTACTGCAACCTCTGCCTCTCAAGTAGCTGGGACTACAGGAGTCTACCACCATGCCCGTTTTGTATTTTTAGTAGAGACACGGTTTCAACTATATTGGTCAGGCTGGACTCGAACTCCTGACCTCAGGTGATCCACTTGCCTCAGTCTCCCAAAGTGCTGGGATTACAGGGATAAGCCACTGCACCCAGCCAGTTCTCAGTATTTAAGGAAAACCTTATCAACCAGACCTCATAAAGGCAACCTTAGGGACATAGGTCCCAAAAACAAATACACAGTTTCCTCAGGGGTCAGGCGCCAATCTCCAAGAATGCATCAGTTCTACTTTTCTGCCCTCCTTTCCTCAAATCAGCTCAAGATTCTAGTTCCTAGAAAAGAGCAAGTGTGATCAGCTCAACTATCACAATCCTTCCCCTGGGACAAGTGGAAAAGAGACAGCTTGACTGACAGTCCCGTAAGACTAGGGAGAATGGGAGAGGGGTACTTACTCGCTCAAAGAGAAATCATGCCTGTGCTACCGAAAGAAGGGGGAAGTGGTTCTGAGCAGAAACAACACATGTTCACTGTAGACTGTTAAGCCTGGGCGGCCAAGGGACCTTTTCCCTTTCTGTGCCTGCAGTAGTCCATGTGGGGTCAATAGGCAAGGACTGGGCAAGGGCGCAGTCTAGAAAGCCTGCGGTTCAGCCTCCTTACCAGCCCGGGGGCTCACACGTCCCTTTCCTGCTTAAAGTTTTGGTTACTGTCACTTGCAACCAACTTGTAAGTCTGTGGGACTTACTCCTCTCATCAATGCTTAGTTTTTACCGCAGTGCTATTTAAGTCTATAAAACGACATTTTGAAAATTATAATCACATTAAATTTGTACATACTGAGTTAGCCCACAGCCTCCAGCTGGAAGAAGTAACAGTTCTTGGGATCTTTCGTGCAATAAATCTCTAAGCTCTGCAGGGACTCCTAAAACAGATGCTTATCCTTGTGGCAACTTCTGAAATCAGGAAGAAGACTTTGGTTTAGGGGTATGGTGGCTCTATTTCAGGAAAATACTTTCAGTGGACAAAGGAAGAGATAACTAAGGCAATCTCTGAATGAGATCTAGAGATCAAAAAGTTAAATGTGAGCTATTTCTATGAGACAAATATTAAAACTCCTTAGGAAATTGCCATATTTTAAAAGCACACCTTTAGTTGATCAATCCTATGCTTTCTTATTTTTTTTCCTGCTGTTAATTGCTGGTGTGTATTGCTCCAAATGTAAAATATCCCACCTTGGAGTAGCTTCTGTATCTGAAAATTTAGTGGTAGTGCTGTAAAAGTAAATTCCTTCCTGCAAATGGTGGGATAATGATTCCTGTCGGGGAGACATCTCTACCTTTTGTTTTCATTAAGTTCTTGTCATTTTCTGTCAAAGCCACAGCAACCTTGACACAGTAGAGAGTAGGGAGCAGAGAGTGCAAAAGCAGTGCTTGTGTTTTTGACTACATATTGGGCTGAGCTCCATGCAGTCTGATGACGGTGAGCAGTGGTTTTTGACGAAGTCCCAGCAGCTGAAACGGTGAAATTCCAGGACCAGACTACTTTTGTAGAAAACCCTAGGTAGACTGGTAAAATAAATACCTGTGTTCAGTGGAGAAAGAAGGTTACCTACAGAACTCTTGGTCAAATAATTGGTTGCTAGTCTGGGGAATAACAGCTTTGAAAGAGTTAGGCTGGCAGAAATTAAAAGAGGAAAAGGTGGCGTTGTTCAACAGACCTACACACAAGTGGACAACTATTCAAGCCTAGTTTTACGCCAATGAATATGGACATGACCTCTCTCTAAATGCTTGGAATGCTGCCAACTCAAGACTTTATTTAGGTCCAATGCACTTTCTTTAAAATGTACTTACACTTGACAGGGTTCTCAGTCAGTACATGTTAGTGAGGATTGCTTTAATCACTGTTTTTTATTTTCTAATGGAGATAAAGTTCGCATAACATACAATTTACCATGTAAATTTTACATTTTAAAATGTACAGTTCAATGGCTTTTCTATATTAAAAATACCATGCAACCATTGCTATATCTAATTCCAGAACATTTTCATCACCTCCAAATCCATCTTTTCCTAACCCCTAGTTGCCATGGGAACTTGGATCCTGAGGAAGTTTGCAGGTGGAAAGGTAAAAAGAATACTGCAAGAAAGAGCAGGTTTGAGCTGAGTACCTAGCGGTGGGCATCATGATAAAAGATACACTTTAAAATATTAATGAGAGTTGGCTCTGAGGTATTGGCAAATAAATATATTTCCAGACTTTCTCAAGAATGTAGGACAGCAATAGTCTGATACTTAAATGGGGTAAGTTGTGTAATGTTTAAAAAGTTATGTGTCACTGAAAATCACTAAAATGTCAATCCTATTACAAGCTTCCCTTCAAAAGTATAGCTGGCTCGATTCAGACATTGAATATTGGATAAGCCTACCCCGGGATGTACCAGCACTACCGGGTAAGTTCTTTTTGTAAGTTCTTCTCCTTAATGGGAATAAAACGAAGAGATGACTTTAGAGTTGCCAGGACTTTGTGATAATGGGGACGTGCATGTGTAGGCTAGACACCTTATTTGGTAGCTGTGTGTATTAACAGAGAGAGAAAAAAAGAAACTAAAAGGAAAAAAATCAGAAAGATAACATTCCCTTAAGTATACTAGCTTGAAATCTATAAACCAGGTTCTCGATATTCTGGTCAAAGGCAGGCACTTTCATCAGACCAAGTAAATACTCATGCACCAACAACAGGACGCAGTCAATAAGGTCTTTTGCAAAGAAACTGTTCTAAGCCAAAGGAAACAAGGATTGTTTTCTCTCTCTCTCTCTCTCTCTCTCTCTCTCTCTCTCTGTGTGTGTGTGTGTGTGTGTGTGTGTGTGTGTGTGATGGAATTTTGCTCTGTTGTCCAGGCTAGAGTGCAATGGCTCGGTCTTGGCTCACTGCAAACTCCACCTCTCAGCTTCAAGCAATTCTCCTGGCTTAGCTTCCTGAGTAGCTGGGATTACAGGCACCCACCACCACACCCAGCTAATTTTTATATTTTTAGTAGAGATGGGGTTTCACCATGTTGGCCAGTCTCAAACTCCTGACCTCAGATGATAATCCCACCTCAGCCTCCCAAAGTGCTGGGATTACAGGCGTGAGCCACCACGCTTGGCCACAAGGATTGTTCTAAAATTTAACCTTAGGTTCCTGCATGCTGAAGTTTGCCAAACGGTGGACTCAAGCTTTGAAGGTGTACAATAGGTGTTTTACAGAGTTCTGATAAACAGAGATGTAAGCATTTCAAGTGTGGAAATGACGGAAGGAATCCGCCTTGGGTTGTGATTATTTGAACAAAGTAAAATCAACAAACAACACTCAGGCTGTAAGTTTCCTGCTGTGCCAGTTTCGTAATAAAGGTGCTTTTCTTTTCAGCTGAACTTTCCATTGACTTAAATCATTTATTTCCTTGGAGGTAATTTAAGCACACTGCTAATGAAATAGTTTACTGTGTTTATGTTTTTAAAAAGGAGTAAGTTTGGTAGCACACTGTTTCATTAATTCGAATATGAATATGCCTAAAAATATTCCTCATATTTCGGAACATCTCTCTGATCCCTCTGATCAGAAGACCTGAATGGCAGACCTGAGTGACCTATAGACTGCTTAGAAAATGAACCAAACAAGAAAAAATCACACAGAGGTAAAAAGGAGTTCTAGTTTATTTGGAAACATTTCATTAATCTGCTTGTTAGAACTGTAAGCATCAGTTTGTAACTATAACAGAGAAATAGCTTAATATTAATCTGCGTAACCAATGTCATTTAGAATCAACACTTTTTTCTCTTCTGACCATATAATTGTTACAACAAAGCAAGCCTTCAGAGTAGGTGACCATGTATCACTTATTAACAGCTAGGAGGGAACTCCTTTTCCAAAGTGGTTCATTCTCTATTTATTATGGGATCTGAAATTGTACCACTGGAGATTTATTTCTTACATCAGGAAGGTCTTTTGTTCATTGAGAAGAATACACTTTTAAGTACAAATACCCATGGGATGGGTGGCTCATTAAGTATTATACTGTGTGTGTATGTGTGTGTGTGTGTGTGTGTGTGTGTGTATTTTATTTTATTTTTTTAATTTTTGAGATGGAGTCTCACTTTGTCAACCTGGCCAGTGTGCAGTGGTGAGATCTTAGCTCACCGCAACCTCTGCCTCCCGGGTTTAAGCGATTCTCTTGCCTCAGCCTCCAGAGTAGCTGGGATTACAGGAGCCCACCACCATATTCAGCTAATTGTTGTATTTTTAGTAGAGATGGAGTTTCCCCATGTTAGGCAGGCTGGTCTGGAACTCCTGACCTCAGGTGATCCACCCTCCTTGGCCTCCCAAAGTGCTGGGATTACAGGTGTGGACCACCGTGCCTGGCCTACACTATGTTTTAACTTGACTGCTAGCTGAGGGCATATTGGAGATGTTGTTTTTTTAAAAATTTATTTTATTTCGTTTTATTTTTTAAGATAGAGTCTTGCTCTTTCACCAAGGCTGGAGTGCAGTGGCACGATCTCAGCTCCCTGCAACCTCTCTGCCTCCCAGTTTCAAGCAATTCTCATGCCTCAGCCTCCCAAGTAGCTGGGATTACAGGCATGCATCACCACACCTGGCTAGGAGATATTGGTTTTGCCTATCACTCCTTTCCAGTAACGAGATATCCCTTTAAAAGAGTGGATTTCTCCTAATCCGGCTCTGAGCTTTTGGTGGGAGCTGCCAGCTGGAGCATTCTCCTTCCGCTCCTTACTTCTCTCTGCCCCGCCACCCAGGGGTGGCGACATGACCACAGTTTGTCCAGCCTTATTTCCTCAGCCCTGGCCACAAAGATTCGTTCATATCCACAGACAGGTACCCAACCTAAGCCAGAACTGAGCTCTCTCTTGCACTTTTTCCAACTAGAGCTAGTGGAAAAATGTTTTCTTTCTTCCCTGGAGATTATATGATAAGGAGGGCAGCCCATAGCTGCCTGTGGCCACATTTTCATTCTCTTCTGACATCTAGCCTGAGAGAATGAAGTCTCAAGGCAGAGAGAAGCAGAGATGAGTGACACAGAGTTTCCTGATGGTACTTTAGGCTGGAATCCATCTGACTCTAAGGCTAGTTTAATGCTGTCTCTTGGTTTGTTTACCTGTGCCCATAAATCACCCTTTCTCCTTAAGCTATTATGACTGGAGCATCTGTCGTTTGCAAACAGAGGTCTGAGAACCCAAAACAAACATTTTATAAGATAATCAGGGGAGTGGTAGTGTTCTAGGTCCAGAACTATGTGTGTGTGGGTGGGTCAGCCCTAATTGTTCGGTGGTTACCTAGGGGTTATTGTGTGTTAAGGTTACTGGACATCTTTTCAGACTATTCTGAAGTGAATTGAGAGGCCAAGGTGACCAAGCTTTCTGAGAATGCCAGTTAATATTATGCTGGGGCCACAACAGCCTTGACAATCTTCTGGACTATTGAATTTGGGCGAGGCTGCAAGGGGCTTATGAAAAAGCAAGAATGTGCAAGTGTTTGATTTAGGATCTTAGTGCTACATGCCAGTCAACTGACTCAGTTTCTCCACTAAATAAGAGAAGCAACATGTAAGCCAAAAGAGAATCACTGTTTTGATCCATAATGGATCTTACAGTGACTGGCTTTATTTACATTTTAAATTTATATCTGTTCACAAATACCTGTGTTTTTCCATACAGATAGTTAAAAAAAAAATAAAGAGAATAAATGGGCAAAAATGGATAGGATTTAATGTTCTCTTCCCTCCCCCAAGTCATTTGGACCCTACACCCTCACTATTATTTAAATTTTGCCTTATCAAAATATCCAAGAGACAAATTGTCATTGGACAGTAAATAACATTGAAAAAAATGAAACTAACAATAATTAGATACATTGCAATTATACTTTTTTGCATCGGGTTTCAAATGCAGTTGAAAAGTTGAAAGCTTCTCTTAAGTGAGCTGGGGAACTTTATCCAATGTGCTCTACAATCACTGTCAGTTTCTTCTAATGAAACCAGTGGAAAATCTGGGTGATGCCTCAGAATAAGGACTTTTAAATAGACAACATTCTCTAATGGAGTTTATTCTTTTAGGTTTCAATGTTGGTAAAAGCAAATTTACAAACTGCCTTTATGTTGTTTTATTGAAAGAAAAAACACTGTGTTTCAAGTTCACAGTGCTACATGCCATTTGAATCCTGGGAAAGCACTATTCAAAATTGAAAATCAAAACTAAATTCATATGAAAAGCTTTACCATGTAGTCAGGGTGCTGGGAGTGTCCCCTTTTCTGAAACTACCAGTCACCTGCTTCCCCCTTCTCCGTTTGATTCCGCATTGCTCCTCTTCTTCCAGAATTACTTATGAGTAATAAAGGAAGCCAGAGTAAGAACAATAACATGCTCCTGGCTTTGCTAGAGTGGCAGACATCAAAGGAAGACATTTTTTTCCCAGGGAACCACAGCTTTGCAAGAGATTCACCAGGCAGGAATGAAGTTTGATATTACTGCAACATAGCAGAGGAAATGTTCTGAGTCTCCCAAAGCTGGAAAAGGCACACTGGAGTACAGTCAGCTGCGGCTCCAGAGGCTGACTATCCAAGTGTTGCTTGTGCAGGTCTAACCTGTGGCAAGGTAATGAACATCTCTAAGCCTCTGATTAGTATTAGGGAATTTGTAAATGTACTTACCTCAGAAGTTATTCTGAGAGTTAAATAGACATGGAATGCTTAGCAAAATACATGGCCCATAGTACTGTATTACATGTTAACTAGTATTCTTGCTCAACGAACAGTCTGAGACTTGGGTTTTTTTGTTTATTGTTTGTTTGTTTTGTTGCCTAATGGTGTGTTTATAGTTTCTTAATTGGAGAAATCTTTTTTTAAAAAATCAAAACCAATGTGGCTATTAACAATTTTCTGAACTATCCAGATTTCATCTCCTGCCAGACTTCCCTGTTTGTTTCTGGTTTATTTGTCTATTAGTTTTTTTTTTTTTTTTTTTTTAAAGATTCTCTTTTCTTCCTCATGCCCTACTCTGTCAGCCTGTGCTTTCAGACAACTCTGTCTTGCTCCAGAGCCCAGTCCCTGCAGGCTCCTGCCTTCCTTCTTAGGCCCTGCCCTCCCCTTACAACCACCCAGCTTGTCCGGTGATGCTTCTCAGATCTATTTCAGTCCAGCTCTTCGGCCTCAAAGACTCCCTTTACGAGCAAATCGCTTATTCATTCCCTGCCCCTCTCCAGGTAAACGTGAACCCAGCCTGGAGTTAGTAGTTCTTGTGCTGTCTCTATCGGTGCCACACAGAGGTCAAGCCAGGCCTATGGCCTCGCTTTTTTGCTTCATTGTCAATACAACTACATACATCACCCAGTGGATGGGCTAATGTAGATCTGTCACATGGTAATACTGACCTCTAGGGGCTGGCTTTCCTTCACATAGAGTCTCTATCTTCTCATTGAGTTCCAGGACTGTGATGGCAGCCTCTTGCTTAGCTGTTGCCAAATCAGTTTGTAGCTTTTTCACTTTCTTTTTGTGCTTTAGTTTCTTTAAAAAATAATAATAATAAGAGTTTCCATCATGAGGCACAAACACATCAAAGGAATAAAAGGAATTAATGATGTCTGAACCAACACTGCCTTTGCAGTCTGCTTAGATGAAACACTCCCTGTTTATCTAGACCGAGTTCTGTTTGAGGTTTGTGAAACAGTGTATGTGCTGCGACCACCAAATGTGGTCATTTGGACACAAATGTGGACAGTGTGTGATGCGACCACCAAATGCTAATGTTTTCCAATATTTAACAAGCGATCCATATGGGGAAAAATGTCAAGAAAGGGTCAAGCATAAGAATGACTTTTAAGCAGTAGTGAACAGGAATGCTTTGCTGTAAAATAATTTGATGTATGAGATCTAAATCTTTGGGAGAACTGCATTAGGAACTTGTTACATAACCAAAGGATTCACCTCGGGACTTCATGACTCTAAAGTTCCTTTTAGGGTTTCAAAATAGATTTAATTAGTTAAAATTGGATTTATCTGCAACTTCAGAGAAGCTGTCTGTCATGAAAAGTGCTGCATTTGCACTTTCATGTTGCTTTTGTGTAGCTACCTTTCCGTTGAAAGCCAAGTCTTCGTGGGCTGGTAATTCGGAAGCCCAGAAAATAATCTACTAACATTTCTTATCAGACATAAATCTTGAGCTAGGAAAGGGATGGGTTTTGCCACTAGGGAAGACCATGTTCTTCCCTGGCCTCTGAAGGCAGTATACTCAGACAACAGGGAACCACTCTTCTCTTTGAGAGTAACACCAGTAAAATCAATTTATCAAAAATGGCTTAAATAAAAAACAGACCTCTCATTTCAAAACCCTTCATTTCACTTTTTGCTTTGCTGCCAGTACAACTATATACATTGCTCAGAGATTTATGAGATCTAAACTTTTGAGAGATCATCCAGATCAGGTTATCTTCCAGACCCAAAACAAGAAGATCAGGACTTCACTAAAGCTTAGTTAATGGCATAAACACGGCTAAAAGAAATATGTTACTCAAAGGGGAATGGTGGTCATGGAACTTCTTTATGGGGAGTTGGAGGGTAGAGTTTTGCAGGGTTTAGCCAGCACAATCCAGTTGACAGGTGCCCTGAGCCACAACCCAGACGCCTGGTTTCATGGCAGTACTTGTAAAGAGGTAGTACTAATTATTAGGAGGCATCCACTCTGGGTGTCAGGCACGGTGCTGGAGAGCTGTTGAAACACGAAGGCTGATAAGGTCTCTGCCTCCAAGTCATGAAGACCTTCCAATTCTCCTCTTCTGAGCCTCTATTTACTAAAAGCCTTCATAATTTGGTTTGTCATTTAGATTAGTTCAGGAGAGACTGAGCCGACCAAGAAATATGTCTGGGTATTTGACAGCTGGACAGCTGTGTTTCTCAATTATTAAGTTGGCATTTTAACATATTCTTCTGTCTCTTGTGAGTTGGTTTGGGTCAGCTTGTTCATGAGGACCTCATCTATCCCAGGCCTGTGGTGACAGCGTCTTGTGAGGCCCTAGATGGTCACCATTGACCTTTTCTACTCAAGACTCTTTCATGCTCAAATTCCTACACTTTTTTTTTACTATGTAGAACTTTGGAGATATAGGGTAGGCAGAAGGGCGCAGAAATGAAAATTGAGAAAGTGGAGAGAATGAGGGAAAATAAGGCAGTGCTAGAAAGTGTCCAGAAAGAACTAACAATGATATGCATGCTGAAATACTAAAGACTTGGTGTGCTGATGAGAGCAAGTTGCACTGAAATGTGTAAATAAGACAGTTTGATAAAGCAACCATAGATACGCGATAAACCAAAGATAGTAAAATGTTCCCTGTAGAATCTAGTTGTTGAGTTATATGGTGTTTACTATATAATTATTTCAACTTTTTTGTACGTTCGCAATTTTTCATTATAAGATATTGGGGGGAGAAAGAACGGAAGATTTAGCTTCCTTACATTGCCCCTCCCTTAATTCTTAATAAATGGTATTCAGATTCTCAAATCATGTCACAACTCTTCATATGCAGATATTTATTTTTTTCTAGAAACTTTTCTCAAGGTATGCATGACAGTAAATAAACACAAGAAAAAATAAATGCAGTAAGGTAAGAATTAGTGAACAGTCACTAGGAGCTGGCATGGTGTCTGTCACTAAGAAGAAGTCTTACCAAGCTACATTTTCCTTTTGATGGAATAACTTGATGGCTAGAATGCAGGAACTCGGTGGACAGAGACACAGGGCTTCTCAGTATCAGTTAAGAATTTCAACTTTCTAGGTACAGATTTTAACTCTTTTTAAAAAATATTCAACTACCAGACCACTTTGCTCTCTGTCTTTTATGGTGACTGTATGTTCTGTCCCTGTATATTTACCTTATTATCTGAGAAAGAAATTAAGACTATTTAGTTTGGAGAAGACATTATATATACAGGGCAGTCATGGCAGTTGACTTTAGTTACCTAAGGGACTATTCAAGAGGAGAGGAAGCTGAGTCCAACAATGTTGTTCTCAAGATACTATGAAGAACAATGGATAGAAACCATGAGGAGGCAGCACTCTCCAACCACCAGAACTGCATCCAGAACAGGATAGGATGCATCCTGGCAAAGACCTCCTGCTCTGGGAAGGATGAAGCAGGAACTGGATAGACATCTTCAGGCAGGCCCTTAGTGACCTGTGAGACCTGGGTTGAGAGGTCATTGGAAGTTCGACCTCCGTCAACTGTTTCCACTTCTGGCTTTCTCCAGCTCCGCAGGGGCACAGCACATGAGTGAATGGACATCTCAACCCTCGAAGCCTCCAGGGTCAGTACAGCTGGTACACTTCAAAGATAATTCTGGTATTTGTGAGAAGCTGGATAAGAAAGCCAAAAAACCTGTAGGTCCCTTAGAATTCAAGAATAATGTGATTCAAAATGTACAAACTTTATTATTTAGCTATAAAAGAGAGGACAACTAAATTTAAATTAAAAGCTGGATAAAAGACCTAGATTGGTTGTCTAAGGTTTCTGTTGAGAACTTTTGATTACTCAGACACATTTTAAAATAGTTCAACATCTTCATCTTTTTTTTTCTTTTCTGGGGAAAGAACTGCTGTATGCTATTAATTCATAACTTTAACCAAGCCCTTTGGGCATTTCAAATAATTCAATTTGCCAACATGTTTTTTTATTAGTCATAGACATCAAATGATTTCAGCAACAATAATATTTTCCTTGCTGTTTGGCATTCACTAGTCAGGCAACCCAAATGTTGTATTTGAATCTGATGCAGTCTGTTATGGTCTCCTTAGTAACTAGGAACTCTCTTTGGTGATTACTGAAAGGATAGGAAGGCTTTATAGCTTGGAGGTAAATTCCTATTACCGTGCTCTTTTCCTACTTCTCCTACTGGGTGGAAAGAGGGAGGAAATCATGCATTTGTGCAATGTTTTGAAAAGGAAGTATCTATTCATATCATATTGCTGAATGGCTTGCATTATTCCAAGTCAATGAGAATTAGAAATAACCAGGGAACTATTCATAGAAGAGCGTCAGCACAAAGTTGCCAGAACTGTTTAAAATTTCTGGGTATTTCCACGTATTTTAAACTGTGGCAATTACCCAATTGCCTGGCCCATGACATTTCTAAGCCTTAGATTCATGTCATAGGACTACTATGGGGATCCAAGGACATAACATAGAAATGACAGTACCCGGCACCATGCATGCTTTGTGGGAGTTATGTCTTTCTGGTTTTGTCATTACTCTTAAAACACATAAGAGAAAGTTTCAATTCTTCACTAAAACACCAAAGTATCTTTTCTAAGCACCTTTTCTAATGATACTTCAGTGTTTTAGTGAAGAGTTGAAACTTTACAGAGAATAAAATGGGAGTTGTCACACTTTACAAAAAATAGAATTTGTAATGAATTGAAAGCAAGACGTTTCCTTTCTTCTTTTTTTTTGTAGAAATTAAGTTTTCTGCATGATTGCATTGATCTCCTCCTCACTTTGGAGGGGTAGACAAAACTTAACTTTAATGGTCTGAAAACAGACATGCAAATAGCCTTGATTCAATCTCCTGCCAGAGCTGGCCCCGTGCCTAGGCAAAGTCAGTGGCTGCCTGCGTGTAATGATGTGAGGAGCGCTCCGAGGCACTGCCTCTTGCTCCTCACAGCAGCTCTCTCTTGAGCCTGCCAGGGCAGAGCTTCCTCCCACTTTGTCTGAACTCTACTCTGTCCATCCTGGCCTCCTTCATTTAGCCTGTATAACAAAGGAGTTTTGTTTTCAGTGGCCCACTAAGAAAATGTTCTCTACTGAGGACATAAAAGAGAATTTGGTTTGAATACAGAAGGTATAGATAGGTTCTTCCTTGCATTTCTCTTCTAATAGCCAATCAATAATAATGAGACTTATAATAGTGATGGAATTTGGATACAACTTGTCTTTAAAAGTCAATTTTAAATGTTTTGTATTTATAATACCCTCAGGAGAATATTTTAAAGTCTAAGGATGTCAAATATGTGTCATATATGTTCCTTTTCAGTCCATGGCAAGCCTTTGATTTGGGGATTCTTTCACCCTGTGTTGCTCCCCTGGATTCACAACCCTTTAGCCACACTTTCAGCAGCCACTGCCCATTGATGAAACCTAACTCATCCGTGTTCGTAACTCTCTATGTAAATGAGAAGGTTGAGCTGCCAAAGAGTTCAAGTGGACCTAACCCTTGTTGTACAGTGAGTAGACAGTTAAATGAACTTGAACCATGGTCTTTTTATTTCAGACGTTGATTTCTCTTTCCAATGACAACATGAGTCTGCGCTAATCAATAGCACCATTAGTTTTTTTAAAGTTACTTCAAGGTAACCTAGAAAGGCAATGTGATGACTTGGTTATAAAAATTTAGCATTGAAGTGTGCCGGTGAAGTGGGATGGCATTTATTGCATGGGCTGCCATGATATCTCTAGAGAACCTAGGAAATAAAGGGAAGATTTGATGAACCCAGCTAAGGGCACTCTGCGCCAAGTATTGCTCTTTCCCCTTAGTATCTCTCCTCAGAGGATCCTGAATTGATTCTGTTTATTGTGACCATTCTGTTGAATCACCTTAAGTGAAAAAGAATGGATCAGATGAACTTTTCTTACAAATGCCTTGAATAAAAAACAATCACAAATGCAAGGCATAGCTTTTTCTTATTTAATTTGATAAAGTTTTGGGGAGCTAGTTGATACACAAACCCTTAGGACTCACCCTAACCTTGACCCAGAGCCTGACCCCACGTGACCACTGGTAGCTGCTTGCTGACCAAGAGAGTCAGAGCTTGGAAATCAAAGCGAACACCTTTCAGTTCTTTGCAGTAGCCCTCCCGTTTGAGTCCCAACTCACCTTATTTTATGTTGTAAAATGCTATAGAAATATGTTTTAGATACTGCTGAAACCCAATAGGTTTGGGATTTATAATAAAAAGAAAATGAAATCCCAGTAATTCAGCAAACAACCTGACTCATTATAGGGGAAGAATTTGCCTATAGTTGGAGCCAACTCTCAGTTCTTTCTCTCTGTAGGATAAATAGTTATTACAGACAGAAGTGGCATTTGCCAATAGATGTTCTGCTTTCCAGGATGCCTGTATAAGTGTTTATTGAAGAGAAACTATAAATTAATATAAGAAGAAGAGATAACCTTACACTTGGGGTTAATTCCAGTGATAAGATAGAACTTTCTAATAGTAGGGTTGTCAAAAACTTGTAATGTTTTGCCCTAAAATATGATGCGCTTCCCTCCCCTGCATGTGGTAGACAGGCCATTGCTGGGAGCATTCCAGAGAGATGCTAACAGTTATTGGCCACCTCTAATATGCCAGGCATCATTCTGAGAATGTTATATATACTATTTATTTATTTATTTTGAGACAGAGTTTTGCTCTTATTGCCCAGGCCAGAGTGCAGTGGCGTGATCTCGGCTCACTGCAACCTCTGCCTCCTGGGTTGAAGTGATTATCCTGCCTCAGCCTCCTGAGTAGCTAGGACTACAGGCACCCGCCATCGCCCCCAGCTAATTTTTTGTATTTTTAGTAGAGATGGGGATTTCACCATGTTTGGCCAGGCAGGTCTCAAACTCCTGACCTCAGGTGATCCACCTGCCTCGGCCTCCCAAAGTGCTGGAATTACAGGCCTGAGCCACTGTGCCCGCCCTCATTTTATTTTGGTAGCAAGCTGATGAAGTAGAAGTATTATAAATCCCATTTTTAGATGCAAATACTGAGACACAGAAAGGTGTAAGTATCTTGGCCAAAGTGAAACAGTGAGTCACAATTTAAATCTCTGCGGTCTATCTCTAGACTGTGCCTTCTGTCACTATGCTGTGCATGCCTCAGTGTCTTACCTAGTGTTTTATATTGTGGGGAGTTTTGATAAGTGGGCATTTTAGATTCTTTTTGGTTTTTTTTTTTTTTGGATGGAGTCTTTCTCTGTGACTACAGGTGACCATGACCACGCCCAGCTAATTTTTGCATTTTTTGGTAGAGACGGGGTTTCACCTTGTTGCCCAGGCTGGTCTCAAACTCTTGGCCTCAAGTGATCTGCCTGCCTTGGCCTTTCAAAGTGATGGGATTACAGGCGTGAATCACCACACTCGGCCAGGACATTTCAGATTCTATAAACCTATTTTAAAGCAGGTGAAAGCAGTGTCTAACCTCTGACCGTGAAGTCTTAAAGACGTGGACTTGACCACTCAGCATGAATTAGAGTCAGATGGAATCATCAAATCTTGGATGACATATTGTATGCCCTCTTAGAGGACAAACTGTCCAGCATTTTGAAGATGGAAAAGTAGAAACAGCAAAAATGAAATAATTTGTCAAAATTCATTAATATAAAGCTGCAAGAGGCAGAACTCAGAGCCAGGTTTTCTGATTCCTTGTCTGATTGCTCCTTCCCTGACCCCATATTATGCTCCTCCTTGGCCGTAAGAACTGAAGAGCAATGGGATGGGTATGTCGTGGGAATCTGGAGTGGGACCTAAGATTCCTCAAGTGTAAGGTTCCAGTGTCAGAAGCAGCAGGACTTTTTGGCAGGCAGCTTTCACCAGGGAGGACTGGAATCAGATCCTTTTATGTAGTATATATAGACAGGGAGAAAGGTCCAGGAAATTGATAGAATGGTCTAGGCAAATAAGATCTTGCTATCTTGAAAAAAAAATGGATCAATGTCTATTACCAAACCTGTTTTCATAGAGCGTTATGCCTATAATTTTGCCTGTTTTCATAGAGGCATTATGCCTGTTTTCATAGAGCATTATGGCTATATGCCATATTCAAATGTCAAAAAATACCCCAACCCATTTCTGAGATTAACAAGGTTCTGCTTGCAGGTTCTTTTCTTTGGGTAATGCTGCTGCATCTTTTTACCCAATAAACATCAATTAAGTTGATAATCAAGATTTTAGAGAAGGAAAGAACCTCTCATTCAATAAACAAGTTTTCATATTACTGGCTGAGCATAGCAAAGAACAAAACTGAGATCTCAAGCAGGTCATGCAAAGAGAAAACGTAGACCAAGGAGGAGATCAATCTGGTAAAGCTGGATCTGATAAAGCCAGATCTCCTCTTTGGTCTTACAATCTCAAATCACACCCTGAGAACAGAGAGGGAAGCACACTGTCACACCTAGAAGTGCCTGGCAGGAAGCTGTTTTCCAGTCCAATTCCCCCTGAGGACAGAAAGCGCCCAAAGGGCCAAAGCTATAAATGAAGCAATTTCAGTTTCTCAGCCCCACCTCTACAGTTGTTGGTATATCATTGCAAACATCTGTAAGAAGTGACGTGGGTGGAAGAGCACAGAAACCAGAGAGGATAGAATTTACAAGTGGTGAGAAAGAATTCTTCTCACATAATTACAAAAATAACGAAGAGCAATAACTTTGTAATCACCAAGATACTTTGCTTTTTCTGTGTCCAGCACTCCTTTTGAACTTGACTGAAGCTGTCTTCCGGAAGAAAATTAACAGCTATTGGCCATCTGTGACTTATCTGGATCAAAAAGCACAGGCATGTGTTCAAGGACTGGAAAATTGAGGTATTGAAGCACCAACGTACTTAATTCACCTTTAGGGTTTTTGGTGTAGTAAGGAAAACCTAATTAAATTAACTTTCCCAATGAATATTCTTCTCCTTTACAAACCCCACTCTGCCCTGAAAGCAGTGAAATTACGTGGGACACAGGTACAGCGAAGTACAAGAGCTGGCCTTAAAACAACTTACAAATGATAAAGCAATTGAAGTAGAGAAAAGGAAAATTATCATAAGAGGAGAAAAGATGCTTATAATAGCATGAAATAGCTTTGCGCACTGTACAGGAGAAATTAGAGAAAACAGCCAAGTGGGAGGTTTTCTGTGATACGCATTATTTTCCCATAAAATACTATATTTTTCAAAACTGCAGCTTTCTTATGGCAGAGTTAATTTAGACATTTACAGAAGAAATGTCTAGGTTTAATGTGAAATGGACATGATCTCATATAAACATGTGTTTTCTTTGTTAAAAGTGAAGGAGTATGTGGGTGAATGTTTTGAAAATTGCTGAATTGCATGGTGTTAATAGCGTTACTGATATTAATACTTTAGAATCTTTATAAGTAGAACTTCTGAGAAAGTGATTGATCTTGGCAATGAATCATGTGAGCACGTGACTTCACAATATTATCTGTAAGTTGAATATTATATAGCTGCAATTAAATGAGTCAGTTCTTTAATTTTGCAATTGCTTTCATCTAGTATGTGTCTGGAAACAAAAAATGGTTTTGTAGAGGCAAGAATCTCAAGCTAAATTTTTCCCTAAGAAAATGTAAAATTTTTCATCAGCTTCATTAGAAGCAATGTTTGACAGTCAATTTGACTAAGGACATTAAATGCTTATGGAAAAATTACTAAAAATTAAAGCATCAAACTTGGCTCCTGGCTCAAGATGTGGTTTTTCTTTTTGACTCTTTTACATGAAAGGGAATATTCACTAGAACATCAAACTGACTGGGAAATGTAAGAAAAGAGAATAAGTTGATGAAGCAGAGGTTTTCTTCCTTGGGATACTCATAACCACATAGTATTGCTGAGCTATAGAACCGTTACTATGTGGTCTGCACATGCTGAGACCAACAACTTTTATCTAGAACCGCAGACAGCGTTCAACAGTTTGTTGTTATTGCTGCCCTGAAAGCTCTCTGTTCTTGAATTTCCTCTTCTCAGTTCCTTCTCAGTTATTGACTGTAACACAGGGAGCACCATAATATTAAAAAAGGCTCAGCGGGGCAGCAAGTGCCACTGCAATTCTATCCTGTTCTTTAATTAGAGAAACCAAGTTCCTCATGGTACTGTACGCACAAATCAATGAAAGGAGTTGATTTTCAAATAAAACATATGGTCTTGACAGTGATAGATATAACCCAGAGATGAAAGCTGAACTACTTCAAGTTCATTTGCCAAAGAGCTACAAGACAAGGTCACTTTGGGGGTCTCATTGCAAACGTATTTTATAGTCCCTCCCAATTCTGTCCATAGTCCTATGATTTTATTAATGTGTACTAAAGATATTTGATCTAGTATGGATGACACCGTAGTCTGGGTCCATTTGATGACAAGAAAACCATGTTTCCAATACTGAAACAAAATCACGCCTTATTTTTCTGAGTTAAAACCTTAGAGTCTAACAGTCTGACAATCATTAGCTTAACTTCTCCCTTTAGCTTTTTTGTAGCTCCTGTCCTTGATCATTAGGGAAACCTACACCCTAAACCTTTAAAGGTGACGAAAAAAATATCTGAAATACTACAGCTGAAAACTTCTTTCCTAAAAGGTGTCAGTCCTGCTCTGTGGAATAGTTGAGCACTTGGAGAAATGGTCTGAACTTTAAGCAGTATTTGCACTCTAAATCAAGTTTCATTTCTCATACTCAACATTTCAGCTGTGACTTTAATTTATTTTTATCCTCCCCTATTTAGAGAAGCTTCTTGTTCATGTTATGAAGCCATGTTTCATAGGTGGAGAGACAAGAATATTTAGATTTTTATATAGTTATTTCTAATAGTCCTTAGAACAAAAGTTTAATTTCAGAGTGTGATGTTGCAAGTGAATTGGGTTATATGTTTGCAAGGTGAGGTTGCCAAGACATGACCCAATAAAAGAAGCACTTGATACTTGTAAATAGCATGTAAACAGGTGAGAGAGGGAAAGGTGTGGTGGTAATGTGAACTTTTACTATGGAGATATTAGTAAGTTTCATATTGCATATTTTAACAAGTCTAAACAATGTCTTTGCTCTAAAACAAATAATCACATACAGATTATTCTTTGGTTTTGTTGGCTTCAAGGACTCTCTGGTTAATTTACTCGTCAGCAAGATGTCTTACCTAATTCCATTACAAATCTAGCACTGAAAAGACAGCACATGAATCTGAACTCCCAAGCAAGGATCTTTAAGTAGATCTCAATATCCTTTCTGGTAGCCCACTAAGCCTATTTCCTTCAACACAGGCTCATTTCTGGGAGATATGCAGAGATAACAGGTCGGGAGTGGATTTGGCTTAAAATTTCTTGCCTCATCTCTCACTAGTGACTTGTGGTGTCACAACTTCCCTGAGTCTGAGAATGTAAAATTTAGGAAAAAATCATATGAGTTGTTCATAAGAGAAGTTTGAGGATTTCCCAATGTAGATAAATGGTGGATTTCCTGTTATGGTTCTGACCCAGAAAACTCAAGGGAGTTTATTTATTTAATCAGTTCGGTTTTGAACTCAAACTTTCTAATCATCCTTTGTAACAGTGGAAGCAACAGTGGCCTGAAACAAGACCACTCAGATATGAAAATGTTTGGTGCCCAGAAAGACATCCTTGGTACACCCTGGATTGAATCTGATTTCTTTGAGGTAAAAGTGAGGCTGACCCAAGGCCAGCCAAGCTTCTATGAAACTAAAGCTCAGGAGATGCACAACAAGTACGTACTTTTTGACTGTTTAAAGGAACAAACAGATGAATAATATGCTCCCTAACTTTGCTCACATATTATACATCAAAGTTGAAAGTGACTTCTACTTTCTCTAATTTCAGTTTTATAGTCCCTTATCTAAACTGACAATGTCAGTTACTCTGAGTCACAAAGGAATTTGACTTTTCAATGGGAAGACTTTTTTTTCTTCTTTTTAATTGTGATTTAAAAACACGTAACATAAAATATACCATCTTAACCATTTCTAAGTGTACAGTTCGGTAGTATCATGTATAGGCACATTGTTGTGCAACTGATTTCCAGAAAGTTTTCATCTTGCAAAACAGTCCAATACCCATTAGACAACAACTCCCCATTTCCTCCTCCTCCCAGCCTCTGGCAACTAAAATTCTACTTTCTGGTTTTATGTATTTGAGTCTTCTAGGTACCTCATGTAAGTGGAATCACGGAGTATTTATTTTGTGATTGACTTATTTAACTTAGCATGGTGTCTTCATTCATAATTTACTCTCCAGCAAGGTGTCTTCTCTAATTTCATTACAAATCTAGCATTTCATTTATGTGAAGTCTGTCAGTACCATGCGTCAGATTTCCTTCCTCTTTAAAGCTGAATACTACTCTATGGTATGTATATGTATTGTTGATTCATTTGTCCATGGAAAAATACTTGAGTTGTTTCCATCTGTTGGTTACTGTGCAGAAGACATTTCTTGAAGTAGTGATCACGGTAGCACAATAACTGCAATATCTGCCTTTTCCAAATTAACTGAAACTTTTCACCTTTTAATTATAAATTTCATTCTCTCTTCCTAAAAATACTTTTTTTTTTCTGGGCACCAAATTTCTTTATTTGAAGGAATGGTACAAATCAAATCATGTAAGTGGATGTTTCGGTACAACTTATAGAAAAGGTAAAGGAAACCCCAGCATGCATGCACTGCCTTGGTGACCAGGGAAGTCACCCCATGGCTGTGGGAAAGTTAGCCTAAGATTAAGCTTTCATTATCACTGTCTCCCCAGGTGTGCTTGTCAAAGAGGTATTCTGCCAAGCCAGATTAGGGTGCTCTTATCTTGTGCAAGTTGGTCACGTGGTCACCCAATTCTTTGATAGATTTCACCTGCTCATTCAGGTAATGTGTCTCAATGAAGTCACACAAATGGGGGTCATTTTTGTCAGTGGCCAGTTTGTGCAGCTCCAGTAGTGACTGATTCACATTTTTTTCCAAATGTAATACACACTCCATCGCATTCAGCCCGCTCTCCCAGTCCTCATGGTCTGGTTTCTTGACATCCTGAAAGAAGGTTCGGCCACCTCGTTGGTTCTGCAGCTTCTCACGTTTCTCCGCAAGTTACCTCTCCTCATGAGATTGGTGAAGAAAATATTTGGCAAAGTTCTTCAAAGCCACATAATCGCGGTCAAAGTAGTAAGACATGGACAGGTAGACGTAGGAGCGTAGAGCTGCACGTTGATCCTGCGGTTGATGGCGGCTTCTGAGTCCTGGTGGTAGTTCTGGTGCACCTGCGACGGGACGCGGTCGTCATGGCAGCGACTGAGAGGAGGGGGCGGCGGTGGTGGCTGCGCCACGCTGGAGCGCGGCAGAGGCCTTGGGGCAGCCCGAGGGTGCGGTGAGGAGGTGACGTAGGGCTGGCTATGGGCGACGGCCTGGGGTGGGGATGAGAGCCGCTTCGGTCCAAGCGCTGTTCAAGCAGAAACCATGGCGAAGAACGTCTGGCCTACTTTTTGTTTTTGTTGCCAAAGAAGCAGTTGGCCTCAAAGTGGGAAGACATTTTGAAGTCATCTCAGATCTTATTATATCTCAGATCTTGTTACATGATTCTGGTAGGGCAATTTCTATCACAGATTTCTAAGTTAAGCTTTCCTTTTGCGTCTCACCTAGAGCCTTCCTTCTTTTAAAAAAAAAAATAAAGGAAGAGTCTATACTACTGTCACTATGACTTACAATGCTTTTATTTGGAAATGCAAAGCCTCAATGACAGATAGAGCCAGGCCTAAAGTCATCAAGCAGACATCACTCAATGCATTAGTATAAGAAATAGGCTAATTTTGATAAATATACAGGGGCTGTTGGAAAAGAAATTACCATCAGACAAGCTAATTCAGTGGTGAGCTTCTTTCCATCTTCTACTCTTTTGAAAAAGGGGTGCTAAGGTTTTCCCTATTGTTTTATAGTTTGGCATTTGCACATCACATCTATCTGAAGAGCTTTTTAAAAATACGCATGAGCCAGATTCTCTCCAACCCTACTCAGTCAGAGTTTGGGGGAGTTTGGGCATGGGACTGCAATTTGGTCCTAGGCTTTCTGGTTGGTTCTGGTGTGTAGACTGTAAAGGTCAACTGGAAGCATATCTTAGGCAACAGCCAAGTGCTGGCCACAAAAGTGTCCTTGTGGACATGTGTATGCTTGTATACATGAGGGCAGTGAGGCCAGCCTGAGTGTGTTGGGGGAAGCAGGGATGGCAGTAACTCCAGAATGTTGCAGATGGGGAGGTTTCCATGAGAACTTGGTCCATGTGACATGCCTGCCATTTTTCTGTAGAAGGCCAGTTTCAGCTTTAGAGAGAAAGAGATTTGTTAAAGCAAAGGAATTGCAGGTTTCTGAAATATAAACATTGCTGTGCAGTTAAGGAATTTGTAGAGTATAGTAGCTTCCTTTCTTAGGGAAGAAATGAAGAGATAGTAATCAAAGTATCAAACTGCACCAGGTCATTCAATGCTCCAACGCTCCCTCCATATCTGACTTGGAGAAAAAAAACGCAGTCCTGATTCTTATTTCCCACTCACGACTCCCTTAAAACTCCTTGCAGATCAAAACAGCTAAAAATATCTCCATACCTGTTTTCACACTCATTGCATTTTTCAGTAATTTCAATGACTTTCATAGGCTTCAAAGAAATCCAGCAGGAAAATTCTAAGACCTTCTCCTCACTCCATCAACAACAGAGTAATCTGAGGCAAGTGCCTTGATGTTCACTTTATCCAAATGCCAAATGGAATTTTTTTAACCACATCAAGGTTTACATACACATGAATTAACTCATATGGTTTAAATGCTTTGAGCCTCAAATATTCAAAGTGAGGTGTGGAACAGAGAATAAAAATAATATACTTTAAGGAAATCTTTTTTTTTTTTTTTGACGGACTCTTGCTCTGTCTCCAGGTTGGAGTGTAGTGGCACAATCTTGGCTCACCGCAACCTCCGCCTCCCAGGTTCAAGAAATTCTCATCCCTCAGTCTCCCAAGTAGCTGGGATTACAGGCATCCACCACCATGCCTGGCTAATTTTTGTATTTTCAGTAGAGATGGGGTTTTGCTATGTTGGCCAGGTTGGTCAGGTAATCTGCCTGCTTCAGCCTCCCAAAGTTCTGGGATTACAGGCATGAGCCTGTAATCCCCCAGGAAATCTTTTTTTTTTTTTAGCTCTAAAATTATAGTTTATTTTTATTTCAAAAGCTACCCAAGATGTATTGGGCACAGTGCCTTATGCCTGTAATCCCAGCACTTTGGTAGGCCGAGGCGGGTGGATCACCTGAGTTTGGGAGCTCGAGACCAGCCTGACCAACATGGAGAAACCCCATCTCTACTAAAAACACAAAATTAGCCAGGGGTGGTGGCATATGCCTGTAATCCCAGCTACTCGGGAGGCTGAGGCAGGAGAATCGCTTGAACCTGAAAGGCAGAGGTTGTGGTGAGCCAAGATGGTGCGACTGCACTCCAGCCTGGGCAACAAGAGTGAAACTACGCCTCAAAGAAAAAAGAAAAATAAAAATCAAACCAAGATATTTTTTAAAGAAAGTAACCCATGCTTATTAAAATACTTTAAATCCTTTCTAATCCCTGTGTCTACTTAACACACCAACACACATCCTATAAAAGAAAAAGAAAACATGTCATTTTTGTGGTATAAAATATCTCAAGTATTTTTGCTGGCTAACCTAAATTTGGTCCATCATGGGGGAAAAATCTTACAGGATCTTGAAATATTCTGTTATTCTAATGTACAAAAAGAAGGAATTTTTATGTGTTATCTGAAAAGGCTTAATGGGAAGTATAGTTACTAGCCACACTTTGATTACTTGTATGGTTTCTGTTTATTCTTTCTGTCCCAAACTGGCATCACACTGTACATATTTTTAAGGAAAGAAATACTGCATCTAGTCACCTGTCTATTACTTTTCTCAATAGCACTCTTTATTTCTTGATGGGACTTTTATTGTTATCTTTTATGATAGAGTAAGTGGGAGAAAGCCTATAAATTAAATAAGGAAAATTCTACTAGAAGTGGTATTTAACATGGGAATGTCCAGAGGGCATTTAGCAAGAGTTGAATATTTCTGTTGGAATGATCCAAATTTTCCAAGTACATAATCTACTAAAAAGCTTTTTAGCCTAAAACTTGCATGTTTTCTCACTGGGTTAAACTTTCCAAAGCAGAGAAAATTTTAAGAGAGGCTACAGCTCATCAGAAAGAGCTTGTTTTTCTCCAGTTCTCAAAAATTTAGTTTCATTCAACAAACATTTATTTAATATGTACTATATACCAGACTCTAAGCCAGATGCTGAGTAAATAAAGCAAAAGGAGATAAGCATAATCCTTTTCCTGTGGATCTTTTGTGTTGTGGGGGAAACAGATGTATAATAAATTTTCAATATGATGTTTTGTGACCGGCTATATGTAGGGTGTTTTTGGGGGCACAGAGGCGAGATGGGGGTTTCAGAAAAGGTTTACTAGAGGAGATACTACCTAAGCTGAGTCTTGAAATACTAATAAATTAGTTAGGTTAGGAAGAAAGGGGTACAAGGAGGAAGTTTGGTATGCACAAGACTATAGGTTGATAAATAGTGTTGTCTAGGCCAAGGAACCACATGAGATAAAAAGAAGGCAAAAAGGCATGATCCTGAAAAAGAACAAAGTAAAAATGTAAAAAACTATAATAATGGAAATACATATGTGGAAATCCATAGAATAGATATAACCAACAAGAGACTTAGTAAATTGGTAGATGATGTGGGGAAAATCATGAGAATCTACAGAAATGAAGAGATGAAAAATATGAAAGATATTTGAGAGAAATGGAGTAGAAAAGGTAATCTTTGATAAAATCTAATGTGCTTTCCAGAGAAAAAGAAGAGAGAATGGGAGAGCAACAATATTTGAAGTAGAATGGGTGGGAAATTTGCAGAAATGGAAGGAAGGCACAGTTCCTCAGATTTAAAAACTACATTGAGTTCTGGTTAAAAAAAAGAACAACAACCTTAAAATGGACATCCTGGGTCCTATCCCTAGAGACTGATTCATCAGAGCTAAGGTGGAACTCAAGTTATCTATTTTGGAGAAACTTCCTAGGTGATTCTGTTGCACAGCCAGATTCCAGAACCCTAGTAGTAGCTCTCCAACATAAGGAAATGTAAGAATCACATGGGGAACAAATTAAAATACAGATTCCTGTGTCTCACCATGGAGACATTTGACTGGGTGAAGACCCTCTCAGAAAGTTGAATAAAATATTAACAAACATGTTTTGTTATTTAACAAATACTCACAAAATATATTGGTTAATATTTAAGAAAAGAATTAAAGGTAAGCTGTAAATTATAGCTTCTTCTATAGTTTAGTTTGTGTACATAAACATCTCAGGCACAAAATAACTCATGGATTTCTCCTCAGGGAATAGATCTTTCTCCACCCTAAGGGAAAAGGCAGTTGGGAATTAGTAGTCGTAAGAATATAAGCTCCGTGAGGACACTGGCATTGTTTGGTTGTGAACAGACAAATGCTCTGGGTAGAGTTTCATGGTTCATTTTTCTCATTTAATACATCTATACTGAGCACAATTTTTATGTCATGGTGTTGTTTTTAAGCACACATATTGTCAAAGGATTTGAGCCCCTTGATCGTGATTTAATGTGACTTGATTGTATTGTTCTCCTTCCTTTATGAAATATTAGCTGGCTCCTTTATTCTGAATACAGCTGCAAATTGTGGACTTGATTTTGTCTCTTTCTTCTATTTTTCTAGCTGTGAAATGGTCGTATGAGTTCATACAGTGACTGGGCCTTTCTTCTCTTTGTTCTTTGTAAGCTGGTGCTATGAGTGGGTAAATGCCTCATGCAGTGACGTATAAAGCCTTTATTTGTTTACCACGGATAAACTTAGCAACCCAGGGAATACTGGGATAAGCAAGACAATCGTAGTCTCTTCCTTCATGGTATTTAGAACCTAGTTATGGAAACAGACTTACAATAATCACACAGATTCAGTCAGTTGCCAACTGTGACAATTATTATGAGGGAATGACACATGGCATTCTGAGAGCTTATGATAAGAAAAGTGACCTCATTAAGGAAGTTAGAAAAGATTTTCACAGTTGAAGGAAACCTTAGGGATAAGAGGCATTAATTAGGTAATGCAGGGAGAAAAGAGCATTAAGGCAGAGGAAATACTGTGTGTAAAGGTCTTACAATGGAAAGAGAAATGGTGAGCACCGGGGCCTGGATAGAATCCAGCGGGCCTCCGGCAGAGACTGGGAGCCTGCAAAGACAGATAGAAGCCTGGCGCATGAGGTTAAAAGCAGTGGGAGGTGATTGTAACGATTTATGCAGGTGGTCAATAGTATCAGATTTATAATTTAATATTAATATGTATAGTGGTTAACATTTATTTAGTGCGTGCTGTGGGCTAGGTATCGTTCTAGGTGTTTTATATGTATTAACTCATTTACACAAACAACAGCTCCATGAAATAAATGTTATTGCTATTCCCATTATACATATAAACAAATGGAGACTTTGTGCTGTCACCCTGCATAATGGTTAATTTTATGCATCAACTTGGCCAGGCTATAGTGCTCAGATGTTTGGTCAAACACTAGGATGGATGTGCTGTGAAGGTATTTGTGGGTAGGATTAACATTCATAATCAGTTGACTTTAAGTACAACAGATTACCCTTCATAATGTGGATGGGCTCCGTGCAATTCTTTGAAGGCCTTAGAAGCAAAGACTAAAGCTTTCTGAAGAAGAAGCAATCATGTCTCAAGAAAGCAACCTAGAAACCCTGCCTGAGTTTCCAGCCTGTTGGCTCATCCTACAGATTTAGAATGGAAAACTACATCAACTCATTTACCTGCATTCCCAGTTTACCAGCCCGCCCTACAGCTTTCAAACTTGCCAGTCCCCACAATCACGAGAGCCAATTTCTTAACATAAATCTTTCTCACTCTCTCTCATACATATAAAATATATATGTACATATGTCTTATTGGTTGTGTTTCTCTCTGGAGAACCTTAATACACTCTGGTTTCCATGTAGATAATAAATTTAAGTAGGACAGAATGGATTCAGCAACACCAGGTAGGAAATTAATTCAATAACTTAGTCATATTATGATGAAACCAGAGCAATGATGGCAGAAGCTGAGAGAAGAGGATGGATCTAGAGATATTCAGGAGTTAACATTAACAGAGTTTGGTGCTGGTTTGGATAAGGGTGGGAAAAGTGAGGGAGGTATTCAGGATGAGTTCCAGTTTTCAACTTACAACTGGGAGGACTATAATGGTACACAGTGAGTTGAGGAACACCATAAGAAGATCACTGATGTAAGGTGGGTAAAAGTTTACATGTGAGGTGCAGTGTTATTGTTGGTATCATGGTGATGCAGCTCTATTTAAAGAATGTTGAATTATTTGAGTGGCTTTTGAGATTTCCATAAGAATGCAGGCATATTTTGTTGTATTGTGCTTTACTTTATTGCACTTCTCAGATATTACATTTTTCACGAATTGAAAGTGTGTGGCAATCTTATGTCAAGCAAGTCCATCAGTGACCTTTCCAATAGCATGTGCTCACTTTGTCACATCTTGATAATGTACAATATGAATGTTGTTTTCATGCCTACTCATATAACATCCATTCTTTAGTACATGGATCAAGAAGTAATTTTGACTTTCAAGTCTTACTATTTAAGAAATACATTTTGTCAGGCTATAGCTTCTATAGACGGTAATTCTTCTGATAGATCTGGGCAAAGTAAATTGAAGTCCTTCTGGAAAGGACTGACTATTCTAGACTAATTAAGAACGTACGTGATTCATGGGAGAAGGTCAAAATATTAACATTAGCAGAAGTTTGGAAGAAATTGATGGCAATCCTCAAGGATGACTTTGAGGGGTTCAAGACTCCAGCAGTGGAAGTGGCTGCCGATGTGGTGCAAGTAGTAAGATAAGTAGAATTAGAAATGGAGACTGAAGATATGATTGATTGCTGCAACCTCATGATAAAACTTTAATGAATGTAGATGAGAAAGATTCTGTGAACATTGTGGAACGACAACGTAGGACTTAGAATATTACGTAAACTTAGATGACAAAGCAGCAGCAGGGTGTGAGAGGATTGACTCCAGTTTTGCAAGAAGCTATACTATGGGAAACATGCTATTAAACAGTGTGGCCTATTACAGACTCTTTCATGAAAACAAGAGTCAATTGGTGCAGCAAACATCTGCCACCACCACCACCCTGACCATCAACACTGAGGCAAGACCCTCCACTAGCAAAAAGATTACCACTGGCTGAAGGCTCCTATGATTCTTAACACTTTTTAGCAACAAAGTATTTTTAAATTAAGGTATACACATTGTTTTTGTTATAAAAGTTATAAGTCATAAAAGTTATGCTGAAAAGTTATGTTTACATTGTTATAAAAGTTGTTTACGCTATTCTATCGTTTGCTAAGTGTGCAATAGTCATAAAGCCATAAAGTTACTGCACACTTAATAAATGACAGGATAGTGTAAAAATAACTTTTATACATACTGGGAAACCAAAAAAATTACTGTTACTCACTTAATTGCATTATTTACTTTACTGTGGTGGTATGGAATCAAACCTGCAATATCTCTGAGGTATGTGTGTATGTGACTAGGAATTTGGCTATATGGGTATGGTGCTCAGTCAAGGAGGTCTAGGTTAGATATACAGGAGTCACCCCTTATCTGCAGGGGATACGTTCCAAAACCCCCAGTGGATGCCTGAAACAGGATAATACTGAAAGCTATAGATATTTTATTGTGTTTTTTCCTATACTATACATACATACCTATGATAAAGATTTACTTATAAATTAGGCACAGTGAGAGAGAAGCAATTATTAATAACAAAATAGAAAATAGAAAGCTTATAACAATATACTGTAGTAAAAGTTATGTGACTGTGGTCTCTTTCAAAATTATCTTATTGTACTGTACTGTGAATAACCAAAACTGCAGAAGGCACAACCATGAATAAGGGGGAACTACTGTGCAAATCTGGAAGTCATCTGGAAATAACCGTAAATGAAGGCATTTAATTGAAGAGATTGTCTATGGAAACACAAGAGAGTGAAAAGAGACAAAAAGCATAGGATTGAGCTCTGAGGAACTCAAGGCTTTAATGAAGGCTCAGGAAGGATAAGCCTGCTGAGAGAGAGACTGAATGGAAGGATGGGGGTTTGGAGGAAGGAATCAAGAGTGTTATGACATGTAACCCAGAGGAATAGTATTTCTTAAAGCGTTTGATCAACAGTGCTGCATGCTGCTGAGTGGTCAAATGCAGTATAGGTTCAAATGGTTTCATTATAAAGGTGCTATGGTGTCTTTGGGGAGCTGGGAATAAAATAAAGGATGGGCTGAAAAGCAAGTGGTGCATAAATACATAAACAGATGTCTTTGGAAGTACATAACACCTGGAAACAACGGTTACCTCTAAGAAGGACTATGGGGCTGAGGGAAGGGTTGAGAGGAAAAATTCTCACTCCGGATGCTCTTTTTTTCTTTTGGACAGAGTTGCACTCTGTTACCCAGTCTGGAGTGCAGTGGTGTGATCTCGGTTCACTGCAACCTCTGTCTCCCAAGTTCAAGCAATTTTCCTGCCTCAACTTCCCGAGTAGCTGGAATTACAGGTACCCACCACCAAGGCCGGCTAATTTTTGTATTTTTAGTAGATACAGGGTTTCATTCACCATGTTGGTCAGTCTAGTCTCAAACTCCTGACCTCAGGTGATCTGCCCTCCTCGACTTCCCAAAGTTTTGGGACTGCAGATTGGATTTCAAGACCTCCAGATGCTTTTGATGCTTTGAATATTGTACACTGGGAATGTATTTCCTATTAAAATTGTGAAATTAAACAAAGGTGGCTGAGTTTAGCAAATGGAGTCAGGAAGCATAGACAACTTGTTAAGAGCGCTTTGTTGGGAAAGAGGTATGTGTTTGAAAAAGAGAAGAATTTTAACATTTTTACATCATTACATATATGGAAAATAACATTTGTAAGGGATACTGATGATCCCGTTCTGGATAGTATGTGGGACATAGATCGTCCCTGGAATAAGGTGATAGTCCAGTTGCTGAAACTTCTACTGGTGTTAACTTGGTAGAATATTCTGGTGGAGGGTAAACATCTAGGTTGGTGCAAAGATTCAGACTCTTTCAGAATGGGGGTAACAACACCTAAAAACAATGAACTGGCTTGCCACGATGAAACTTACAGAAAATAATGGGTAACTGATGATAGTTATCAAATAGTTAAGAACGAAGTGTGAGGGCCACCGGGCATCCTTAGAATCTTATAGAGTGTCTCTCCCTCCTGTTATAGTAGAATAGCTGCAGTGAGGAGCAAACTCAGAGTTTCATAGTCAGGGTTGCTAAACTTCAAAGACAACAGAGGACTCAGCCGAGGCTCTGATTGGGACAACCCAGGACCCCAAAACATGGGATGGAGACATCTGGGTGAACGCCACAGAAGTTTGTGGCTCTGAAGGCAATCCTGACCCCTCAGAGTGTGTAAATGTGACTGGGTGTTCTACATAACAGCTGATACTTCCCCCATGTGAGAAGAGCTACACACACCTTTTCTCCTATCATGTAAAAACAAGGTAATAATCAAACATATGCTTTACACTTAAAGAAAAAAAGTTATGAAAATGTGAGTAGGCTGGGCGCGGTGGCTCACGCCTGTAATCCCAGCACTTTGGGAGGCTGAGGTGGGCGGATCATGAGGTCAAGAGATCAAGACCATCCTGGCCAACACGGTGAAACCCCATCTCTACTAAAAATACAAAAACTAGCCGGGCATGGTGGTGCGCGCCTGTATCCCAGCTACTCGGGAGGCTGAGGCAGGAGAATTGCTTGAACCTGAGAGGTGGAAGTTGCAGTGAGCCAAGACCGCACCACTGTACCCCATCCTGGCACCTGGCGATGGAGCGAGACTCTGTCTCAAAAAAAAAAAAAAAAAAAAAGAAAATATGGGTAAATTAAATCAAATGCAAAATTAAGCATAATTTTACATATATCTTCAAAAGGATGATACATAAACTTAAAAGGGAAGTCAAGAAGAGAGGCACGCAAGATAGGCACTAGTGTTTGCACTCTGGGGTTGGTATCATGGAAAACATTTTGAGCACAAAATAAGCATTATTAACTTCAGCAGAGAGGGGACCATAAAACTAGTGTTCAAATTTAATTTTAACTGTTAAGTTTTGAATGGTTATAAAACTGGTTTAATTTTTTATTACCATAAATATTTACAACCCTCAGTATATCACAGAACACCTACAATCCATTCTTGGAACACACAGTATCCTGGCACACCAGCTGGTAAACTCTGAGACAGACCAACAGCTTAGACAGATGTGTGGGCTCAATGTTAATCATTTTTCTGAGCTATGTATGCATGTTGAAATGTTGACAGAGCGAGACTCCATCTCAAAAAAAACAAGAAAGACATGAATAGTTGATATATGAATAGTTGATATTAAATATCACAAATAGTTGATATTCCAAGATTCTTGAGATAGTGAGAGAGGATTTGACCCAAAGTTAGGTGAATGTTGGTCTCGAAGAAGTAGGTACACAGGTTTACATGGTGGTAGGAAGATGAATCGTCTTGTCTGATAACATTTTGGAATAATTTCCTAATCCCTGCTCAGGGTTCTTAGTTGTAAATCATAGACACCAATTTAATAAACAGAATTTACTGTGGAGAAATTTGGAGAATGAGATTGGAAAGCAGTCCAAAGACAGGGGAGATTTGCAGAAGCCAGGACAAGCCCCCAATCCTTCGACAGAACTAGTCTACAGTCCCAGGTGGCCTAGCTTGCAAAGCCTCCATGGCGGCACCAGGGACAGGTGCTTCTTGCTGCTCCTGCAAACCCCTGCCTCTGATGCTTTGTTTGTTTGTTGTTGTTTTTTTGTTTTGTTTTGTGTTTTTTTGTTTTTTTGAGTCAGAGTTTCTCCGTCGCCCAGGCTGGCGTGCAGTGGTATGATCTCAGCTCAACGCAACCTCCGCCTCCCGGTTCAAGTGATTCCCATGCCTCAGCCTCCTGAGTAACTGAGATTACAGACACCCACCACCATGCCTGGCTAATTTTTGTATTTTTAGTAAAGACAGGGTTTCGCCATGTTGGCCATGCTAGTCTTGAACTCCTGATCTCAGGTGATTCGCCCGCCTTGGCCTCCCAAATTGCTGGGATTACAGGAGTGAGCCACTGTGCCCAGCCCTCTGCTGCTTTTGAAACTGGAATTTGCTACTGTCCCAAGGAATTCTCCCTGCCCTTTCCTGGCATCTCAAAGTCTCAATTCACAGTGCAGGGAATGTACATCTGACTGATCATATTCTTTCATCCTGGCTGCAAGGGACGTTGGCCTGCTTATATGATGGGCTCTGCTTTCCTTGAAGACCTATAGAATTGAGAATTCTCTTATCATAGGTAAGGGGTTCCAAATTTGGGGAAACTAAAATATCCACCAAGCTGTCTACTGCATACCATGGAATACCTTTGTGGGAATCAGTAAAAGATGCCCGTTGAGATAGATATATCCTTGTGCATTAGCCCTGGGAGTAACTTTAAAAGAATTTTAAAAATTACTCTTTCTCTGGGGGGATCCTTTCCTCAGTCAAGGTGCTCAGTTAGACCAGCGGAATGAAGCTGAATTTTAGTCCCCACTTGCCCCTGAGCTGGGTGTCCTTGTCCAAATATATTCGATGTTCCTGGTGGCTCTACACCTGCCAGAGATAAGGGGATTAACTGTGATCACATGCAAAGAAGGGACGGATTCAGGCGGCAGCACTGATCCCAAACTCTATAATCCATAAGGCCTTTATTTTACAGCCAGCCTTAAATCCATAAACTATTATTGCTTTACAGTCAGTTAGCAGATGTTATCAGAAAAGGCAGATAAACCCTCTTTGATTTCTTTGGTTGTCATAATTCTCCAAGTGTGGATCTGAGTAAGTACAGAAGTCTGGTAGGTATAATAAATGCAATTGATCTTGTTTTCACTCAGGACTTGAAAGGTCTTATTTGGATTTTCTCAGTTCTATCTTGAGAGATTCTTCCTCACAAAAAAATTTTCTCAGGCTGGAAAATCCTGAGCTATAAGTCTTGATTTAGTTTAGGAAACAGGACTGGCTTTAGGAAAAGATATTACTGAGAAGTTGAAGATTTGTTTCTGCTTCCTCAGCCTTGTATCTCTCCCCACCTCTTCAAGAGCCTTACAAATCTCTAACCTAAGTCAAGTATAAATTACTCATTTGGCAACATTTCAATTTTTTACAAGCTATAGGAGCCTAAGGCCAAAAAAATGAATCTCTAATGATGGTATTTATGTACTTGTAGGCAGTAAAGGAAGGTTCTCTCAGGGCTGATGAAATCACTCTTGTCCCAGGAGAGTCAACCCTTCCTACATGTTGGAATTCCCGAGGCTATCTTTCAGACATTCTCTCGAACAGAGGTGAGCCAGGCTGGGCAGACCTCTGGAGACCACCCTAGATCAGAGTGGCCAGTTGAAGTCAGCATCCAGACCCTGTGACTTGTGGGCTACTGATTTGGGAGTGCCGAGGAGGTGGGAATCCTGGCTGTAGAACTGGCGAGAATAAGGCAGTCTACGCTTACTAATTTCAAGTATTCAATATCCTCTCTTTTTTTTTGTTTTTGAGATAGAGTCTCACTCTGTCACCCAGGCTGGAGTGCAGTGGTGCGATCTTGGTTCACTGCAACCTCCGCTTCTTGGGTTCAAGTGATTCTCCCACCTCAGCCTCCTGAGTAGCTGGGATTACAGGCACCTGCCACCACGTCCTGACAATTTTTGTATTTTTAGTAGAGACGGGGTTTCACCAAGTTGGCCAGGCTGGTCTCAAACTCCTGACTTCAAGTGATCTGCCTGCCTCAGCCTCCCAAAGTGCTGGGATTACAGGTGTGAGCCACCACATCTGACTATATAGATAGCATTTCTAATGTTTACACAGAAGCCTTTCTCTCAGAGTAGGTGGCAAACTGCTCCTTTTGCATAGTTTATCTTCAATGTAAAATTTACATAACTAGTGTCTTTTCCAATTTGAATAATGGATACTGGCTTTTCTTCCCAGACAACCTAATGCCTCTGAAATAATGAGAGCTAACACTTATTCAGTGCTTTCTGCATGTCAGATACTATTCTAAGCACTTTACATAAATTAACTCATAAGAACACATAGAATTTTATGTGGTAGAGACTCTTATTAGCCTTTTTATTTTGCAGTAGAAGAAATTAAGGCAAAGAAGATAGGCCCAGGCGAGTGGCAGAGTTTCGGTGAGAAGTCACATCTAGTAAGTGGCAGAGATGGGTTTTGAACCCCTGAAGAGTTATCCGGACTGAGCTCTTAATTGCTATTGTTGGACTGGCTTTAATAAGGAAAGCTGCTTAGGCTTTCCAGGAAGAAAAGATGAAGACTAGAAGTAAGGTCAGGAGTTGGATAGCCAACGGATATCAGGTAAACACAGACCAAGAAAACAAAAGTACAGAAATGCAAACAGACCTGGGGAAGGAGGAAGTTCCAAGTTCACTCTCAAGTTGGGCAATGGTTAAACCCCTTTGGGTCCGTCAGTTGCGAAGTTGTTTTAATGACCCTCTGAATAAAAGGACTGAGCCTATGGGACCATCTGAAAGGTTTGCTACAGGACTAACTCCAGGACACAGAAATGCTTCACAGACTGCAACCATAAAAGAGAAACAGGGCCATGCTTAGGAGCAGCAATAAGAAAACTGCAGCCACTCAAGAGTTTGGGCACCAAACAAAGAGAGAAAGAAAATCCCTGTAATCCCAGCACTCTGGGAGGCCGAGGCAGGCAAATCACCTGAGGTCAAGAGTTCGAGACCAGCGTGGCCAACATGGTAAAATCCTGTCTCTACTGAAAATACAAAAAATTAGCCAGGTGTGATGGCAGGCACCTGCAATCCCAGCTGTTCAGGAGGCTGAGGCAGGAGAATCGCTTGAACCCGGGAGGTGGAAGCTGCAGTGAGCCGAGATTATAGCACTTGCACTCCAGCCTGTGTGACAGAGGTGAAATACCATCTCGAAAAATAAATAAATAAAATAAAATAAATGTGTTCTCTTATTGTGGAGATATTAAAGGAAAACCAATTATAGAAGATGTATGTTCCTTCTAAAAGAAAATAATTGGGAGTTAAAAGTAGAACACAACCCAAAAGGTCAGACCTCCCTCAGTCAGTTCTTGTTATTACCTATGGTGTGGCACTTGGGTGATAGTGTTAGAGACGTCAAGCTCGAGTTTTAATGAGCATCAGTGATGGCTCCAGCGTTTCTAGGCAAGAGGCTTTCAGAGCACAAGTAATCCAGATGGAAGGTGCAGCCAGGCACGGGTCTCAGGCTGTCTGCCTAGGAAGTACACTGCTGTAATTAAGTTAGCACGTTTTCATCGGCAGTGGCTTGGGGGATGAGGGAAATTTACTCTCTAAGCTACTCTTTGGTGCTACCACTAACAAGCGCTCTGCAAAAGGAATGTCCTTGATCTCCTAACAACTTCCTCCAAGGCTTCTGAAAGACAGTCAGTCCGTGTGCATCCCTGCACACTGCTCAGAGACAACATGCGCAGGTCACATGGCTTAACCAGCCGGTCCGAATTCTCTGGCTGTGGAAAACTTGTTCACTTCAATCCTTAATAGGCTTTTTTTCTTCTTCCTTTTTTGGGAACACAAACCACATTGTTCAGCAGAAACAAATTTGTGGCCCACAACCAAAGTAGACAAGATATGGCAAATATGCTGAAGCACCTCTCTGTTTTCATTTGGATCCCACTCCTGTCTGAATCTCAATTTCTAGAGAGAAAAAAAAGGGGGGGCCATAAAGAGTTGGAAGCAAACACGCTCAGAAAAGAAAGAATCTTATAACCACAAATTGGTATCTGCATCTAAAAGCTTGATGGATGTTCAATTTTCCTTCACAAATGGTGTAACAACTTACATTGTACTGAGCAGGTATTTGAGTGCCTGTGTCCTAGCCTATCCTGTTTCTGTTTCTGTTGCTGTTTTCTAGAGACAGGGTCTCACTCTGTTGCCCAGGTTGGAGTGCAGTGGTGAGACCTTGGCTCATTGCAGCCTCAATCTCTTGGGCTCAAGCAATCCCCCAACCTCAGTCTCCCAAGTACCTGGGACTACAGGTACACCAACATGCTGGGCTGATTTTTGTTTTTGTTTTTGTAAAGACAGGAGTCTCACTATGTTGCCTAAGCTGGTCTTGAATTTCTGGCCTTAAGCGGTCCTCCTACCTTGGCTTCCCAAAGCACTGGATTACAGGTGTGACCCACCATGCCCAGTCCTATTTTTAATATTATTTATTTATTTTTAGACGGAGTGTCACTATGTTGTCCAGGCTGGAGTGCAGTGGTGCAATCTTGGCTCACTGCAAACTCTGCATCCCAGGTTCAAGTGATTCTCCTGTCTCAGGCTTCCGAGTAGCTGGGATTACAAGTGCCCACCACCACGTCCTGGTAATTTTTGTATTTTTAGTAGAGATAGTGTTTCACAATGTTGATCAGGCTGATCTCGAACCAGTCCTGTTTTTTAAATAAAACTTTTATATTTTGTTAATCAGAAAGGTAAAAAATGACATATAGCTATTTTGACTTACTTTAGTTATGAGGGAAGTCAAACAACTTATCTGTTTATATTTTATATCCATTAAATATGGACATACTGGGTTTAAACATTAAATTTGCTGTTTTCTCTTCACTTTCTACCATATAGTTCCATACCTTTGGATAATAGACAGGTCTTTAAAAGAAATACTATCAGCAGCAAAAATATAACAGAATATTCTCTATGTGAATTTCAAGGGAAGAAGCTCCTTAGAAGATAAGTTAATAAGGAGGAAAAATGTGAAAAATAATTTTGATTTTATCAGATAGCTAGGAGGCAAGGACATTTTAAACAGAGGAAACAACATGAAAAATGGCATGAGATTGTGAAAGTATGGGTCCACCTTGAATGGGCAAAGGTGCATAGTGGAAAGTAACAACACCCAAAGCGTAGCAGCAGGTTAGATTGTGCAAATTCTTAAAGGTTACACCAAGGAAATTTGTTCTGTAGAAAATCATGGGTCATGCTTTTAGCCACTGGATGGACATTTGCAAATAACACTGGACTGATGGAGAAACGAAACATGGACCCGTTGGGAAATGAAGAAGGCCTGCACAGAGGCGGACTACGGAAATGCCGAGCAGGGAAAATATTAATCGACCTTTTCCCAAGATAGAATTGATAGAATGTGGGAACCCATTAGTTCTAGAAATGGGGACAAGGGAGGAATCACTGATGTTTCCCTGTTTCTTTGCTTTATTGACTAGGTGAATGGAAACACCTTTAATTAAAATGGGCACTATGGCCGGGTGCAGTGGCTCACGCCTGTAATCCCAGCACTTTGGGAGGCCAAGGCGGGTGGATCACTTGAGGCCAGGAGTTCGAGACTAGCTTGGCCAATATGATGAAACCCCATCTCAACTAAAAATACAAAAATTAACTGGACATGGTGGTGAGCATCTGTAATCTCAGCTGCTTGAGAGGCTGAGGCACCAGAATTGCTTGAACCCAGGAAGTAGAGGTTGCAGTCAGCTGAAATCGTGCCATTGCATTCCAGCCTGGGCGACAAGAGCAAAACTCCTTCTCAAAATAAAAGTAAAAATAAAATAGGCACTACAAAGAAAGATAACATTCTTTTGTGGGCATAACAGGTATGTGGGGTGAAAATGGGTGCAAAATAAGTCCAATTTTAAACTTTAGATGCCCATAAGAGGTCAAGAAGAAGATTCAGCCTTGTTTCATGTATTCATTCAACAAACATTCTTTTATTATTGAATGCTACTTATCTAGGCCCTATTCTAGATTTGGGGGCACCATTGTAGGAAAGACAAAGTGCTGGCTTTTATAAAGGTTACATTCTACTGAAAGTAGCTGGAATATTAATTTCAGGACAAATTTATGATACACAGGAATGATATCTTACACCTTGGGTAAAGTGAAGTACATAGAAGCCCTTTGTACAGTTAATATGTATAGCACATATATGTCCCTCTTGAGTCAGCACAATTATTTTTCATGCTAAAGTAAGAGTTATAGCTCTTTTAAATTGCATACTGTTGTTTACGTCTGTCATCTATTTGAACCCAAGATCTTGCTCTGCAATAGAATCTTCACTTATGACAAAGTTCACATGGAAAACTAGCAAATACATTGAAATGAATTGCTTGATGACACATTTTTCAGATAAATCAGTAAACTGTTTTTGTTTTTTTTTTCCCTCTGAGCTTCACTTGTCTTGTTGGTTCACTAAGAGGTTTGCAAAATGATCTCAAATGCCACCTCTCTGAGCTCGGTCAAGTCTGTCCCATGTGATTTGCTTGTCCTATTACTTCAACTCTCTCTTCAATACTATTCACAGCTATAAATATGCTTAAGACTTTCCTTCCACATAAACAAATCACAAAAGAACCACCTTCTTACTGCACATGCTCCTCAAGCTATCACCCTGTGCTCTCATTCATGGCCACAGGTCTTGAAAGGACGGCCCACTCTCACTATTTCTACTAGCAGTCTCCCACTCACTCCCTGACTCTCCTCCAGACAGCTCCAGTCTCCGTGACTGACCTGAAGGCGAGTACATTTCACATAGCTTCTTGGCTAGGTGAAGGGAAGAAGCCATTTCTTAAAATAAAAACTTCATCATTCTTGCTTTGCTTAGATGGTGGTAGTCACTTGTTTTATTCCAAATGCTGCTTTTTCAAGTCCATCCAGCTCCCTCTTAGAATCTCAGAGTTATTTGTTCTTCCACAGATGACCCTTCTTAAGAACAGAGAATAGCGGTGGAATCTTGCTGTCTTCAAAGAACCACAAAGAGAAGGGTGGCACCCGTTGGTTAAAAAAATGATAAACAAATAATAAAAGCCAATTCCAGTGAAATGGTGGCACAAGGCCCTGTGTGGCTTCAGACATCATTTCCTCCTCCTGTCTTCCCAGGGTTTCTTGGTATTTTAGGGACACCTGCTGACGGTGTCAGCTGCCAGAATATTGCTGGCACCACATGGTACAAAACAACAAAAGAGCAAAGACAGGGCACTGTGGGCTGCGCTGCCCGGCAGACTGCCACTGTGAATACACAAAGAGCAGCCACACCATCCACATCCTGCTGCGTCCCCAAAACATCTCACTCATCCGCCACACAGCCCTGTCTCCTCACCGTTTGTCTCTGCTAGAGGGAAATACAGCCTAGTGCTGGATGTGAAAGAGTCACTGGGTCATTCAGAGTGACCTGGGCAGGAGCAGGCACCCTCACAAGGCAGGGGTGAGCATTCCGAAGAAAAACTGCTGAAGTTAAAGCAAACCCTGAATCTGTCTGGAACTTGGGCTCTATTGTTGTGACAGCTGGCTTTGTAGTCTTTGTCAAATCCATTCCTGAAATTACCTATCTTACCCATCACAATATCTTTCAACTAAATTGTCTCTAAATCCTGTTGCCTCATTACCAAGTTAAATCTACTTTGAAAATTAGACTTTGAGGCAAACAGGGATGAAATGATTAAGCTATCAGCTTCCGGTATAAAATTTCACTAAGGGAAATGTATTCATTGCCTGCTGCAGGATCTGTCAAAGCAGATATTCAATTACTGATGGCTTGCAAGGTTTTTCCTGTCTTGGATGCCATGGAACAGGACAAAAAGAAAGACACAGAAATGGGGACATAAAGGCAAAGAAATATACACTACAAACTCTTGAAAAGGGATGATGTTGTTTATTTTACAATTTTTATAGGGATGGATTTAACACAAATTGAAATCTATACAAATAGCCGATCCATATAATGTCTGGTAACCCAGGAATGCACACCTTTCTAATGTGCTAATATAACAAAGATTAAAACAGTTAAAGTATAATATGATGTTACATTTGTTTAAGCTACTTTTTCCCTTCTTATGTCACCTAGAATGTTATCAAAGCAGATGGCATGAAGAAAGGGGAAAAGAAAGAAACTGCCCAAATGAAAACCTGCAGACCTTGGGTAGGATCTGGTAATGTATGTCTTGTAGTAGTCTGGGACCTGGAAACATACCAACCTCTGGCTAAGTCAAGAGTTATTCTTGGGGCTGGGCAAGGTGCCTCACACCTGTAATCCCAGCACTTTAGGAGGCTGAGGCAGGCGGATCACCTGAGGTCAGGAGTTCGAGACCAGCCTGGCCAACATGGGGAAATCCCATCTCTACCAAAAATACAAAAATTAGCCAGGCATGATGGTGCATGCCTGAATTCCAGCTACTCGGGAGGCTGAAGCGCTTGAACCTAGGAGATGGAGGTTGCAATGAGCCAAGATCGCACCACTGCACTCCAGCCTGGGAGGCTAAGCAAGACTCCATCTCAAGGAAAAAAAACAAAAAGAGTTATTCTTGGATAGTTACTATGTAAATGATAATAAAATCAACAATGGCTTAAATCTCTGGCAAAAAAAATGTCGGTAAGAGATTAAAAAAAAACAAACAATTTTCTTGACTAAAATGCAGCCCAGGAAATTAAGATGATGAAGCAGAAAGTGCACACTGTCACAGGTACCATGAAACTCAAATTCCTTACACTTTTTGCCAAAGGCAGTATGTCCAGGAAGGCTGCTCCCAACAGGCTCCGTATAGTGGAAATTATAAATGACAATCTCTATTTTTATTTTCATTTTTTAAAACTGTTTCCTCATCCAGAGAATTAGGGGATTAGCCAGGTTGCATCTAAGACATCATAGCTCCAAGTTCTAAGATTTTAGTATAATCACTGAGACAATCTAGAGGGGTAAACATGCTGGCCACCTCTAGACCAGTTAGTTTGCAGATGTGTAGTATTCGCTACATTTCCAAGTTTCAATTAGTTACCAATATTTAAAAATTGGAATATTCTGTAGAAAACTACAGATGTATAACTGCTCTTGAAAGTAGGACTGGCTACATCGATTTTGAAATCCAGTGCAAAATGAAAAGCCCAGGTACTTCTTGTTCAAAAATTATTAAGAATTTTGGCCGGATGCTGTGGCTCATGCCTATAATCCCAGCACTTTGGGAGGCCAAGGGGGGAGGATTGCTTGAGCCCAGGATTTCAAGATCAGCCTGGGGAAGATGGCAAAACCACATCTTTACAAACAATTAAACAATTAGCTGGGCATGGCGGCTCACACCTGTAGTCCCAGCTATTTGGAGGCTGAGGGTCCTAGGAGGATCCCTTGAGAACAGGAAGTTGAGGCAGCAGTGAGCTGTGATAGTACCACTACACTCCAGGCTAAGCCACAAAGGGAGACCCGTCTCTAGAAAAATTAAAAACAATAATAATAAAAAAGAATTTCAAGATGGGGACAGTAGAGCATTAAACCAAGTGTGGGCCCTTGTAAGCACTGGCCCTGGGGTACTGCAGGGGTTGCAGGCCCTTGAAGCCAGCCCTGCTGAATATTCAGAGGAGCTGAAACCTCAGCCCATTTCCTCACAAAAAGCAATGGGAGCTGGGTGGTGGCTCCCCCTTTAAAACAGAGCCTGTCTTCTTGGGATCATCACAGCCTCTGTCACTCCCTTTTCTGTCCTCATTGAGGCCAAGCAATAGTCAACATTCATCAATGCACTTGCTCAATGAATTTTTCACTGCAGCTTCACTGAGCTCACTTACACAACCTGCCTGGCCCCTGCAGAAGTAAGAGCTGTGCCCTCTGGTCCAAAGATTAAAACTGCCCCCATACCAAGGTATGCTTACTGATCACTTGTTGGGCTGGTGACCCAAGGCTTGACCCATGGTCCATGACCATGGGAGCCACCCATACACAGGTTGGACAACTCCATTTGTTTTAAGACAATGTATTCAAGGGTGAGTATATGTTAAGAAGCAGCTCAGTGTGAACCACAGGGGCCTCCCTCCTCCAGGACCTCAACATGCCTTTTTGCTCCAGAGGGGTTACATGGAATAATGTAGACTAGGAGATAGATCAAGCCTCTTTTATTCTAGTATTCAAAGAAATCTACCGTTTTATGAAAACCTGGAAGATTTTGTTCTAAAATGAAAACCGAGATTTTAAAAAATTGGCAAACACAGATGCTAGTTTGAAAATCATTCCTTGTTTGCAAATCAACACCCACACAAAATGTTGAACGTCAGTCATTCTCTTCAACTCCATCTGATACACATCGATGAATCTTTCCCCTGAGAGAAAGTAATGCACTTTGGGCACTCAGAGGACAAATGTGAAGGGCTCAGCTCTTCCGGGTTATAATACACTCCAAAATGATGTGATTTGTTCCCTAGAGTCTCGAAATTCACCAAAAGCTAAAAGTATATTTGGGACCCTCCTATGTCTGTTGCTCTACACTCTAATACAAATTTGCCTTTTAAGGGTACATACAGGCTGAAGAAATGTCTTTCTGCTAGCAGTTCCTTTTCCTGTTTGTTTGACATGATGTGGTTCCTGGCACTGCAGAGTATTTCAATTTTTGGGACCATTTCCAGGTCACATCTTATTTCTATTCAAGATTTGTTCTATACAAAACCTGAAAAGGCTCAATGGTCAGGGTTCTGGTTGACTTGTTTTGCCAGATTTCTCCCACTTGGTCAACATTTTTACCTCATTTCCTAGCTGAAGACTTTGCCAGTGCTTTTATATTCATCGAACTAAAAAACCCACATGGTAAATATTTCGTAGGAACTTTATCCGGGAGTAATTAAAAACGTAATAGATTTATCCCTTAAGTGAGCAATATGATGAAACGTATTGCTTTTTAATGATTTTAATAACTTTTTCTTTCACTAGTCTTGGTCTTAAGCCAAAGATAATGATGAACATTTTACATTTGGTCATAATAGGTCTTTTTAAAAAAGTGCTTAACTTCCTAGAGTCTTGCTGCAGTTCAAAAAATGTGAAATAATTTAACAATTTAATTAATTAATAATTTAATAAAATAATTTTAGCACATCTTCACTTGTGCACCTGTTTTTATTCTGTTCTATTGATATTTATGCATACTCTTATAGGCACATAAATTGCACGTTTTCCTATATGTAAGTCTTTGTTTTGTTAACTTGTTTGGAATGTTCTTAACAAAGGAGACAGCAAATGTGCTCTTTTTCTTTGAAGTTTTATTTCTACTCCACCCATGCAACTACAGGACTGTGTCCTGTGGTTACTCAATAAATATTAGGGATACAGAGATAATTTGATGATTGTAATAAGCCACTCAACCTGAAACTTTCTTCTACTTCCTCTTTTTCTTTCTCAACCTTACACATTTAACTTCTTACCCAGTTATTTAAGAATGTCAAGTCCAAGAATCCTCTGTAATATTGCTTTCTAAAACAATGGCTGTGTTTTCTACTTGTGGCTCTCATTCCTAGCCAGGAAGGGTAGGGGACTCCGGCTTCAGGTTTTCATGACAGCCACCCTCAGACCTCTCAAATTGAAACATCGACCTTCACCCTCAGGATCTTTGCTAGCCATCTTAAGTGAGTCCGCAATAATAGCTCACATTTGTTTAGTGTTTATTAAGTGTCATATGCTCTTCTGAGCACGTCACATAGATTGTTTTATTTAATTCTCACAAAACTTTATGAAGTAGATACAAATATTACCATAGTTCTTTGAGGCTCTGACACATCTTTTTATTCACAGCTCTGAAATAAGAATGTGCTTTAAGATTGGCAGTATTTTTTAAAACTCTTACTTGTACATAAAAGGATGGTGTATATATTTTACAATCCATAGAATCTTAGTTTGATGAAATATAGTATCCTTATTCAATTGGCAAGGATACACAGCTCAGAGAAGTTAACCTAAGGTCATGAGGCTGTACAGTCATTCCAGAGCCCAGTCTCTTGAACACTACCTTGCAATGCTTGCCACTTTTCTCCATGATTATATTTTCATAAAAATATTCAAATTTACTATTTTAAAAACCAATGATTATTTCCATTTTGTGATTTAAAAGTTGACCTCTATTCATTATAAAATTTTAAAAATAGCAAATTTAAGAAAGAATTATAAATCACCTGGAATTCTACTAAGATTACTATTGCTAACATTTTAGTGTATTTCCTTCCTGACTTTTGTTCTTCTACCCACGAAGTTGTACTTTATAACATTTGTAGCATACTAATATAGCATTTGTAGTGATGTGGTTATGCATCCCTCTCTTCTCACTTAACATTGTATGATGACAATTTCCCCTTGTTGTTATATGTTCTGTGAGAACATGACTTTGAATGGTCATCTACCTCCTCTTGTGGAGTTGTACTATAATTTAATACTTAGATTGTTTCCAAGTTTTCACCTTAAGTACATGTAATAGGTAGCCTGATTATTACAACTGTTTATACTTTTATCAGGCCTTTTTCAGTTTATCAAGAAATTAAGATTATATACCTTCCATATGGAGGAAGAATTGTGAGCCTTAAGTGTTTGGAAAATCCAGGGTTCAGATGAAAAACGTTTATCTAAAGAGAACAACAGCTTCTTGTGGAGCTGCTGCTTGGCATCGTTCGGCCTCCTTGGGAAGGGATTTTATTCTTATGGGAAGAGGCCCAGGCTGTCAGTGCGTTTGAGGCTGAGTCACCCTAGCGACAGTCTTTGCTGCCTACCAGTTCTGGTCATACCACTGAAGTACAGGCTACACACAGGACGCTGCTTTCACAGTGTTGGGAGAGAGTGTGGGATACGTGGAAAGACTGAATATGGAAATTAGAGTCTAGGCAATCTGAGGTGAACATTTTTAGGGCTCTTGATCTTCTGTGTCTCATTTTCTTTTTTCCCTCTTCTCAGTACAGACAACAGGGAGGTGAAACGAACAAGTAACCATTGCAGCAGAACTCAGTCTTTAAAAAAGGCTACAGCGGATTGAAGAAAAAGAAGTTTAAGAGAGTCCGTAGGAAGACTGCACATTCCTGACAACCCATCCACCTATCCTCAGAAAGACATTCTGTACCTATTCCACCTTCAGAAAATAACTATTGTCAATTGTGGCTTTTATTTCCTGAGTACATTCATGTTTGCTAATATAATTAAAATGCATCTTGAAAATTAATGTCCCCTGAAGACTAAAGGTCATTATTTTCTCAGTATCACCAATTAAAAGTCTTTAAAAACATCTTTCCATTTTCAGTTGAACAATTTAGAACTCTCTAAGTGACCATAACTTTCCCTAAGTGAAACAAAAACAAATTATTCTTGTTATGTCCTTATTAATACTTGCTTCATGTCAACTATATGTGACATTGTGTTAGGTGATGTAGAAACCAGGCTTCTAGCTTTCCCAGAGGCTACAAATTGAGGTAAAATTTGAAGGGATTGTAGGAATCAGGGAGATGAAAGAAGAGTGAACAGGGCTGCTTATCCATTCAGGGAGGAGAGTTGGCTAGATAACATCTATTTGCATAACCAATACTTAATAAAGAGTTCACATTTCAGAATCTGTGTTATGGAATCTGGCCTAATTCTTATTCATCAGTACAAAATAATGAATATTTGTTTTTGAGACAAATGGTGCCAATTTCCAGGTGGTCCTTGCCCATAGTAAAGTGCAATCCCTGTACGCAAAGTGCTCTGATACATTCTGATATGGTTAGGCTTTGTGTCCCCATCCAAATCTCATATTGAATCGTAATCCCCAGGTGTTGACGGAGAGACCTGGTGGGAGGTGATTGGATCATGTGGGTGGTTTCCCCCATGCTGTTCTTATAATAGTGAGTTTTCACAACACCTGATGGTTTTATAAGTGTCTGGCATTTTTCCTGCTTGCACATCTCTCTTGTCTGTCACTGTATAAGACGTGCCTCCTTCATCTTCCACCATGACTGTAAGTTTCCTGAGGCCTCTCCAGCCATGCTGAACTGTGAGTCAATTAAACTTCTTTTCTGTATAAGTTACCCAGTCTTGGGTATGTGTTTATAGCAGTGTGAAAAAGGTCTAATACAGTAAATTGGTACCTCAGAGTGCAGGGTACTGCTATAAAGATAACCAAAAATGTAGAAGCAATTTTGGAACTGGATAATAGGCAGAGGTTGGAACAGTTTGAAGGGCTCAGAAGAAGACAAAACGATGTGGGGAAGTGTGGCGCTTCCTTGAGACTTGTTGAATGGCTTTGACCAAAATGCTGATAATCATGTGGACAACGAAGTCCAGGCTGAGGTTGTCTCAGATGGAGATGAGGAACTCCTTGGAAAATGAAACAAAGGCAGGCACTCATGGTATGCTTAGCAAAGAGACTGGTGACATTTTCCCCCTGTCCTAGAGATGGTCTGAAATTGGAATTTATGTTTAAAAAGGAAGCAGAGCATAAAGGTTTAGAAAATTTACAGCATGACCATCTAATAGCAAAGAAAAAAAACCACTTTTGAGGAGGATTTAAGCTAGTTGCAGAAAGTTGCATAAATAATGAGAAGCTGAATGTTAATCACTAAGACAATGGAGAAAATGTCTCCAGGGCATATTAGAGAACTTCACAGCAGCCTCTCCCATCAGAGACCCAAGGCCTGAGAGGGAAAAATTGTTTTGTGGGCCAGGTCAAGGACCCCTCTGCTGCTCTGTGCAGCCTTGAGACTTGATGCCCTATATCCCAGCAGAGGCTAAAAGGAACCAACATACAGCTCAGTCCATTGCCTTAGATGGTCCTATCCCTGAGCCTTGGTGGCTTTCATGTGGTGTTGGGCCTGCATGTGCACAGAAGTCAAGAATTCAGGTTTGGGAACCTTTGCTTAGGTTTCAGAGGAGGTATGAAAAGTGCCTGGATGTCCAGGCAGAAGTCTGTTTCAGGGGTGAAGCCCTTGTAGAGAACCTCTGCTAGGGCAGTGCAAAAGGGAAATGTGGGGTTGGAGCCCCCACACAGAGTCCCACTGGGGCATTATCTAGTGGAGCTATGAGTAAAGGGCCACCAGACCCAAGAATGGTAGATCCACTGACAGTTTGCACTGTGTACCTGGAAAAGCCACAGACACTCAAGGCCAGCCTGTGAAAGCAGTCGGGGCAGGGGAATTGTACCCTGCAAAGCCACAGGGGTGGAGCTACCCAAGGCTGTGGGAGCCCACCTGTCACATCAGTGTGACCTGGATGTGAGACATGGTGTCAAAGAAGATAAATTTGAAGCTTTAAGATTTGACTGCCTAGCTGGATTTTGGACTTGCATGGGGCCTGTAACCTCTTCATTTTGGCCAATTTCTCCCATTTGTTATGGTAGCATTTATCCAATGCCTGTGCCCCCATTGTATCTTGGAAGTAACTCATTTGCTTTTGATTTTACATGCTCCCAGGCAGAAGGGATTTGCCTTATCTCAGGTGAAATTAGGGACTTGGACTTCTGACTTAGAGCTGAAATTAGTTAAGACTTTAGGGCATTGTTTGGAAGGCATGATAGGTTTTGAAATGTGAGGACATGAGATTTGGGAAGGGCCAGGTTTGGAATGATGTGGTTAGGCTTTGTTTCCCCACCTAAATTTCCTTTTGAATTGTAATCCCAAGGTGTACAGGGAGAGACCTGGTGGGAGGTGATTGGATTATGGGAGCAGTTTCTCCCATGCTGTTCTTGTGATAGTGAGTGAGTTCTCACAAGATCTGATGGTTTTATAAGGGACTCCTCCTTCTTCATTTAACAGACAGTCTCTCTCTCTTGCCTGCCGCCATTTAAGGTGTGCTTGCTTCCCCTTCTGCCATGAGTGTAAGTTTCCTGAGGCCTCCCAAGACATAAAGAACTGTGAGTCAATTAAACCTCTTTCCTTTATAAATTACCCAGTCTAGAGTATGTCTTTAAAGTAGTGTGAAAACAAACCTATACACATTCTAATAAAGGGAGAGAGATATCTCCAGAATCAATATAAGCCAAAGTGCCATTTGAGGAGGGCCAGAAGAGACATTCAGCATTCAAAGGAGAAAAATACTGTATGTGTCCTCAGAGAAGACTGTGAAAGTTGATTAGGAATTTAGAAACTGGGCGAAAGGAACATGCTGAGAAAGGTAGAAAATATCAAGGTGAATTTGGGAAACCTTCCAGATTTTGTGCTGACTGCTGAACCACATGGAGTGTTTCCTGATATGTAAACTGGACCAATTTTATCCTTAATATTTCAATTCCAATAAATATACTATTTATTTGGGAATATCTCTAAATTTCCTGTAAAATTTGATGCAGGTTATCTATAGGACCATAGGACCAAATAGAAAGAGCTTTAGCTTAAATAATTTTCTTTTCATCCTGCCTGTTAGCTTAAATAGGATTTAAAGTCATGATCATTATTTTTATTTTTTTTTTCTCAAGTTGCAAATGCTTTCTGAGACAGTTGATAGACTGGCAGAAGAGAAAGAAAATGTTTTGGAACCATTTCATTTTAATATTTTAACATCAAGTTTACCAATGACTTAAAAATCTGCTTTTTAAAAATATATATATACACTGTCCGATTTGCACTACTGGACACTTAACAACACACTGGCCCCTTTTTATTATTGTGCAATCACATTTTCTTCACTCGTTAGATGATAATGTTTTTGTAGGTTCAAGTCACTCACAACTGTTTTGTCATTCACCGGAGAGTTCAACAATTAGCAGCTGACCCTCTGGGAAGGTTTTGTTTGACTGTGACCAGGAGACTAGCTGTTTGCACACAACAGTTGCTCCCTTTAAAAATTCTCCTGGTGAGAATTTTGGCTTATTTTTCAACTTGAAATCTTTGCCTGCAAAGATGCTATGAATACAGCATGTAATACTACAAAACACAGTTGTATGTCTTGTAAAGTTTGTGTAAGCACTATAATTAATATTAAAGTTTTGCTTTTGTTATTGTTATTTTTTCCTCCGCTCATCTTAGGTTCATTGGATGTCATTAGACTGACAAGAGACAGATTAACGAGAAAAACAGAAGTTTATTTACATGTCCATCTGTACACTGTGCATGGGAGTATTCAGTTGATGAGTAACTCAAAGGAGTGGTTAGAATTTGAGCTTGTATAGTTTAATAAAAGAACAATACATTTTTTAGACAAGTGACAGGACAAAGAAAAAGGACTTTGAGTTTCTAGGGCAACAAATTGTGGGAAGGTTAATGTGTGGGGAACTAATGAAAGATAAGGGCTGGTTAGTAAAATCTGTTTTGTAGATTCCTCTAGTGCCATCTCTGGGCTGATAAGGGTCTAGGAACATCTCTGGTGATTTACTTCTGTCATTTAGGCAGAGAGGGGAGTGAGAACACCTTTACCAATTTATGTCCTGCTTTTAGACAAATAGGAAGAGGGAAGAGAGGTTTTTTTTATAGCTCAATTACCCTCAGCTCAAAATAATTCTTATGTCAAAGTGGCATATTTTGGGATGGCATATTCTCTTACCTTTCATTATTGATTTTTATTTTCTTAAGCTGATCTCTAATTGTCAGTTAATTGTGGATGCACAGCAAACATTGTGTTAAGTTTTTTGGTGTATGATAGAAGAGAAATTTTCAAGTTCTCTGTCTTGATTAAAAGATGAAACATTTGCTGAGACAGAAAATTTAACTGAATTGTTTTCTATACAGCTTATTCTAACACTTATTGCTAACTGCAGTGATCTAATCTTGCATATCTAAAAACATTAGGTTTTCTATAAATAAGTTTATTAATTCTAGGAGTACAAACAAGTCATCTGAAAAGAAGTATTAGTTTTCAAGCACAGGCACCCTCTGAAGATTAGTAGAAATACAGCTTGCTTTGGTAAAGAAAGCAAACAAACAAAAATTTTATCCTTCTACCTAAACAACCATTCAAATAATATGAAGCAATTGCTATAGGTATGGTGGCATGTAGTATATGGAACATAATGTCTCTGCTCTCAAGGAGTTTACTATTTTATAATTATAATGTAATATAAACAGATACCAGAAGAAATCATTCAAAGAAATTCAAACCAGTATTTATTTAGTGAGTTCTGCATGTGCCCACCATTGGACAATAGGACAGTGATTTTGAAATACGTAATTTTGGAAGTGATGAACACATAAAACAATTCTGATGAAATGCAATTTTAATAAAATAATTCAAATAATAAAAATGATAGACTAGAAGTATAAGTTATATGCCATAGGAGAATTAAATAGTTGATTATCTATTAGCCCATTAGTGAAAAAGAACAAGGCAAGACTGTGAAATGAGAAAGAAGGAATTATAAGAATGTTAACACGTGAGTTTTGCTCCAAGGTGTATTTTCTGAATAAGAGCTACACAGACAACAACCAAAGAATACGATTATCCATTAATAAGAGGGCTACGCCTTTTAATGTGGCTGCAATTAAATTTTTCCCTCAAATTCTATCAGCCTGTGGAATAACTTATTTCTTTGGCTTAGTGGAGAATATTATCATAACTTGAAAAGGTTACCTATTCTGGCTACAGTTTCAATATTTAGGCAATTCATAGCCCTAAGATAACCCACAGTAGACAGGACTTGCTGACACACATAACATATTTCAAAGATGCCCATGCTCCAGGACATTTTTGTTTTGATTGATTTTGGTTTTTAGCTAGCTATGAACAAGATATAAATATATAGTTTGACTTTTGGTGATTTGGTTCAGTTCTTAGTAGTAACTTATTATATAATAAATATACGTGTATTCATGTGTGTTATATATTACTGTTTGATATCCACTTTGTTCTAAAACCCAGTTCTATTTTCCCATTTTTTTCTCCCCAGAGAGAATCACTACTTTGAATTTTGTAGTTTTTTTTTAAGTTGTTACTCTATTTTGTTCTACTGATTCTTTTACATATGCCTTTATCACAGGCATGTTTTATGCCCTTATCATATATTTTTAAAATTTTTCATATTAATGCAATTATATTGTCTAGATCATTTTGCAGTGATTCACCTGGTGCAGGAATTTATTCAGGGTACATACACAGAAGTGGGATTGTGCAGATATAGAACACGTGCATTTTCATCCAAATTAGGGTTTGCCTGAGGGTTCTAGAGTGATTCTGCCAATGTGAACTCTTACCAGCATTTTGCGAGACTTCCTATTTTCCATTTCTTCTTCAATATTTGAAGCCTCTTCTACTTTATCCAATCGGATGAGTGTGAAACTACCTCATTGTACTAACTTCTGTTTTCCTGATTACTGGTGAGATTAAAGACATTTTCATATATTTACCAGCTATTCAATTTTATTTGTAACTTTTGCTTTCTCATAACTTTGCTTATTTTTCTATTGCATTGTTCTTTTTCTTTTTTAAAAATTGATTTGCCAGAGTTCACATTTTTTCTATTCCTTTAATTACTTAATTCCTTCTATTTATTTGAATTTACTAGTTATTTGTATCTTGCATTTTAAAATTAACAATTTAACTTATTTACAGTTTTAAAAAACTTGCAGTTAATGTTATGATTTTCCTCATATCAAATTAAGTTTTATTTCACAAGATTTTTTGATGTAATGTTCTTATTACTATTTGTTCTAAGATTTCATAACATGAATTGTAATATTTAAAAATCACATGTTAATCAGGAGTGAGTATGTGTGTATATATGGATGTACGTATACTTTACTTTCCAGTGTATTTTTAACTATGTTTATGTTAATGAATTTGAAGATGTTGTAATAATTGAATTTCTATCATTAGGGATTACCTTTATGTATTCATTTTGTCTATTTCCAAGACTCTTAACAATAAGTACGTCATAAACAGTGATTAACACCTCGATAAGTTGTTTCCTTATTGGCACTATATGATTATTTTCTAATAACAACTACTTAAAAAACACACACACACAATACAGGTGTTGAATTTTGTTGGGAAGAAAGTAATGTGAGAAAGTTCAGACTATAAAAATGCCCAACATGCAACATGGGTTGCTAATTCAATGATTGGACATGTGCACACATAAATACACACACACAAACACACACACACAATTTTGAAGATTTTGAACATTTTAAAGCACAATTTATTCTTATAATAATTACAGACCTGATTTTAAATGTTTAATTTTTACTACAATTAATGCCAAAATCTTATAAACTTAAAAAATAAAGCTTTTCTTGATTTTTAATAAGATAAGAATACAAGATCTTTGAGACAGATGACATAGCATTTTAGAAAAAAAAAAATTGTTTTTAGGGCTAAACCTCCAAACTGTCAACCGGAATTAGACAGCCTCTAGTACTTATTTACAGAAAACAAGAGCTGAGCTGCAGCTTGTACAAATTTAGAAGTGGCATCCCTCAGAATTAACCATAAATAACTCTTTTGCCTCTTTACTAAGCTTGCTAGGTGAGTTTGCTGAAAACAGTGCATTCACAGATACTCAATTAGGATTTCCACAGGGTGCCAGAATATGTCCTTAAACTGTGGTTTAACATTCTGTGTTTAGATAAATTTAACTTTTTACTTTTTCATAAAGAAGAATAGTTCTATTTGTTTTTTAGTTTGTCTGTAGATTACAAAGTCACAGAAGTAGAAGGAAGCTTTTCTTTTCTTTCTCCAAAACCTTTAGCGTTGTTCTTAATCTCCTACATGCTGATTTAAGGCAAGAGAGTGTTGTGGGCCAAATGGTGTCCCCCACCTCACAAATTCATATATTGACGTTCCATCCCTCTGCACCTCAAAATGTAACCATATTTAGACACAAAACCTTTAAAGAGATATTTAAGTTAAAATGAGATCTTTGGAGTGGGCCTTAACCCAGTCTGACTGGTGTCCTTAAAAGAAGAGGAAATTTAGGCATGAGACATGCCCCTGTACAGAGGGAAGATCATGCAAGGACTCAGCAAGAAGACTGCAGGCCAAGGAGAGAGGCTAAACCTCCTGGAACCTTATCTTGGCCCTCCAGCCTGCATAACAATGAGCAAATACGTTTCCATTGTTTAAGTCACCCAGGCTGTGACATGTTGCTATGGCAGCCCTCACAGACTAACACACAGGCTAGTCATTCCTTTTCTTCAGTCTCTACAAAAAAAAAATGGAAACCACCGAACTTAGAAGCCTGGTCAGGGCAAGAATGTGTCTACCAAACTCTTGACTAAAAATCAACCAGAAAAACACACATGCATACTACAGGAATCCTTGATTTTTTTTTTCTTTGAGATTGAGAAAGGCATCTGTGTAACTTTTGCTTGTGAGCCTTGCACTGTTTTGCCCCCTTTGCTATATAAGGTGTGTTGTGACCTGACAATGTAGACTGCTTTAAAAACATTTCTAAGTCTTAGAAAATAAATTTAGAATGAATAAAAGGTAATAAATATGAGTTCACGTTTTATTTTTCATTCCATTTCACAATGCAAACTTTTGGGAAAGCGGATAATTTACTAAAAAAATTGAGTACATTTTTCCCTTCATGACTCTACTCAAGCCACTGGTATGTTATTTTCATTTGTCAAAGATCCTTGTCTGTGTTTGTTGTTATTAGTAACAGTTGTGGGGGCTATAGTTGGGGAAAGATACTGCCATGTCCCTGAGCTATATTTAATTGACTCCATAAAAATCAACAAACACACAAAAGCACTAATTTTGGAAATTAGTAAAGTAACCTTTAAAAAATTGACGAATAAAAGCCCGCTAAGAGGTACTTCTTCGTGCACCTGATTTTCTTTGCAAATATTTTATGAGGTTGGAACTATTTCATTTTCTGTATATTAAAACTATATTTCATGGTGTAGCTGTTCTTCACCTAGCTCCTCCTAAAGCAATTTCTTTTGTTCCCTGCTATCTTTTCTCTTTGATTCCCAGCAATAATGTTAAAAATAAACAAATGCATTAGAAATTATAGTGCTGTCATAGATATTTGAAAGACAAAGGTGGGAGATGATATTTTCCCCTTTGAAGATTCCAAAGGATGTTTATGAAGCTAAGTACCAAAAAACAATTCTGGGAAAAAATATAAAAGAGGATCTAAATTTCCCATTTGTTTCCTTGACTTGTATTAAAAATTAAAAACTGTTTGCATTTACCATATCAGATCTTCATTTTCAACTTACTCTTGAGAACCACGTGTACTCAGATATTCCACAGACAAATAAAAGGCAGTGTGTTCGAAATCAAATTCAGCCTACTCCCCAGCCTGCTCTTAACAGACTCCTCCCTCTCCATGACTGCTGCCACCTTCCACGCTCTGGCCTAAGCTCTTGAAGCAGCATACTGAGTTCTCCCTCTAGACATCTCCCATCTTTCACCATCCCACCTGCGTGGCTTCTGTGTCCATCCCCATTACTTCTTTCCAAGGAAGAGCCACTATCTGCCCCAACCAGGTTGCTGCAGTAGCTAACCTTGGCTCATGCTCTCCAGTCCTCTCTCCACATTGCTCTTAGTCTGTTTCTATAATAGAAATCTGACTATAGCTAAAACCACCTGATGACTACCAATTGCTCTTGGCAATGCCCACCTCGTTGGCCTTATTTCTGGATACCTTTTTGTTCCAAGAAATGCCCTTGTTCTTTTTCAAGGGACTAAATATATAATACCCCTCTCCTTGATATTCTCACCTGGATTCCTATGGGCACTTCATATTTCCACTTATACATCATTTCTTTTGAGAGATCTCCCCACCTGCTTCAGGCTCAGTTAGGGGCTACTCCCAGACGTTGTCACAAAGATGCATATTTACCCTGTTTTAGCATGCTACACTCTGCATTGCAAATGTCTGTTAATTTGATGGTGCCTTCCACTGGTCTGAAAGTACCAGAAGAGACACAGGCAATCATCTTTATGTTGTTGGTCACTATGTGTGCACAGACCCTGGCTCATAACAGATGATGACTAAGTATTTATTAAATAAACAGGTAAACAGTAATTGGCAAACAAAGATCATACTACTTCTAATGAAACTCTTCTTTTGTCTTTTCGTTAGTAGTTTACCAGATGACTAAGGCATGATGCATTTTTCTTTATGGTTTCTAATTACTGAAGAGAAGTTTAACCTTTCCTCCAGACCACATATATAGAACTTGAAGGTGCTTTAAATTTCTTGAAATGACTGGGTAAAAATTGAAAAATGAATTGTGGAGTCAAGTCTTCAAATTCTTAGCAAATGGCCTGGTGCAGTGGTTCACACCCATAATCCCAGCACTTTGGGAAGCTGAGGCAGGCAGATCACCTGAGGTCAGGAGTTCGAGACCAGCCTGGCCAGCATGGTGAAATTCTGTCTCTAATAAAAATACAAAAATTAGCCAGGCATGACGGTGGGTGCCTGTAATCCCAGCTACATGGGAGGCTAAGGCAGGAGAATCACTTGAACCTGGGAGGTGGAGGTTGCAGTGAGCCAAGACTGCACCATTGCACTCCAGCCTGGGAAACAAGAATGAGACTCAGTCTCAAAAAAAAAAAAACCAAAAAAAAAACGTATTAAATAATGGGTAGGAAATTGCTGATCTTGGTGAAGGATTTTACATAGGGAGAATTCAGGTATACACCTCTCATTTTTCTGTCCAGGTGCTGGTGAGACTGCTCCTATGGAGTGGGAAGTTAGCTTTTGACCAAATGATCAAGTTGAAGGGAAGCATTCGTTTATTGTTTTGACATTTATTGTTGGTCCGGTTATTTCAGGACAACCCTTGCACATTGCACAGCTGTGTCTGGGCAGGGAAGAACTGCTGAGTTAATGACAATAGGCAGCATAAGGTGTTCTTCTGCAGACCACACCTAATTCTTTTACACTAATTAAATATTTAAGAACAGATTGGTTCTGTATTTAAAGACACCATAAACCATGCCAGTATAAATTACAAGATCTTTAAAGTCAGACAGTTCCAAGACTTTAGGCTAATCATTCACTATTAGAATAATAAAAATAAGCTAATTTTCTAAAAAACTGAGATCTGTTCTTTTTCTTTTAGGCTTTATTCCCAAAGGACACGATGGATATTATGTGTGGCTCAAGAGAAGCAGATGGTGGAAAAAAGCACTAGAAACTGCCCTTTGAAGTTTGCTATCAAGATCTAATTTCTTGACGGACTAAATGGGTATTTGATGCCCACTGAGAAACTTGTACTCCTTTTATTCTTCCTAGAATCAATGAAGGACAAATTGACTTCTTTGAAAAAGGTTCTGCATTTTGGGAATTTTCACTACTTTGTGTAATTTCCTTTTCTGTAGAGCTGGCCTAGCCCGCCCTTCAAGTGTCTCACTTCTACTAAAGGCCCAGATCTTGGAACACAGGCCTCTATAGGTGACATAATTCATCCACTACACAAATCATGATTCATTCAGCATTTCCATATTATCTTGATTTGTCACATTTTAAAAATAAATATGCACACAAGTTTTAACACTTGATTTCAAACTATCTGGAGAAAAGCACACTGATGGAAACATTGTTCCTCTTTTTAAAAATTACTCTATTAAAGTTATCGCCAAGGCATGGTCAGAACATTGGAGGAAGAAAACTTGAGAGATGGTCTTTATTCCTGTTCTCCAGTAAAATGATTTCTTTCTTTTTTAAAAAAATATTTTTATTTTATTGTTAGTTTTTTCAACTTTTATTTTAGCTTGAGGGGGTACATATACAGGTTATTACATGATGCTGAGGTTTGGGATATGAATGATCCCATCACAGCATGGTACCCAATAGCTTTTCAACCCTTGCCCACCTCCTTTCCTCTCCCATCTAGTAGTCTCCACTTAAAAGTGACAACATGTGGCATTTGATTTTCTATTCCTGCATTAATTCACTTAGGATAATGGCCTCCAGCCCATTTTCTTTGTTCAATCCACTATTGATGGGTTGATTCCATGTCTTTGCTATTGTGAATAGTGCTGTGATTAACCTACAAGTGCATGCGTCTTTTCAGTAGAAAGATTGGTTTTCTTTTGGATATGTATACCCTATAATGACGTTGCTGGGTCAGTTGGCAGCTCTATTTTAAGTTCTTTGAGAAATCTCCAAACTGCTTTCCACAGAGGCCAAATGAATTTACATTTTCACCAACAAAGTATAAGCTTTTCTTTTCCTCTGCAGCCTCGCCAGCATCTTTTGTTTTTCTGACTTTTTAGTCATAGCCATTCTGACTCGTGTGAGATGACATCTCATTGTGGTTTTAATTTGCATTTCTCTGATGTAAGTGATGTGGAGCATTTTTTTTCTGTGTTTATTGGCCACTTATATGTCTTCTTTTGAGAAATGTCTGTTCATGTCTTTTGCCCACTTTTTAATGGGGTTATTTGGTTTTTGTTTGTTCGATTGTTTGAGTTCCTTATAGAGTCTGTATATTAGACTTTTGTTGTATGCATGCTCTGTGAATATGTAAATAGATCTATTTCTAAGGTCATTATAAAATTCAATTCAAGATTATTGTGGTCTTTACTTCAGCAGGAAGAATGGATGAGTTTAAACCTCAGAAGAACCAGAGACAGTCATCTCTAGAGGACACACATTTTAGATTTACTTAAAGTAAATCCTTACTAACATCTTGAAATACCCTTATAAGATAAATGTCCAGCCTATTTTGTCTGTGGTTCTGAAAATGCACAGGTTGGGTGTAGGACAGTCACAGATAGATTAGTTATTTCACTCATTTAGTTTCCCTTATACTAAAATAGTCTCTTTGGCAATCCAACTATGTCCCCTAGCAAAAGGTTTGTGTGTACTCCTCTCTAACTTTAACACATTGTAGAGTATATTGTGGATTTAGGCAGTGGTTCTTCAGCTTTTAATAAAATTGCAGCCTATATCGGTGGTAAGGAATGGGGGGAGCCAAAAGTTCTAATCCATCTCTCTGATTCATTCCTCCTTTCCAATGAAAAAAGGACCCAGTGACAACTAAGAAGAAAAGAATAAACAATTTGCAGTTTGAGCGTATACACACATTGTGGTATAAAGCAGCATCCTACAAAACAAAAATCAGTACATTAATTTTATCACACGTACATTGAAGGTATTTAACCACTTAATCTGCACAAATTCAGTTAGTACATCTCATTAATGAGTTTCATGTTACTAGCCATTTGGTAGAAGTGGGCTGAAGTGGCAGTATGGGTACTATATACATCTTTAGTATGGGTGATATGGATGATTCCTATTTAAACCTTAATATGCACATATCATAATGACTAGTTATTTGAAAGATACAGAATCTGGGGATAAGTGGTACTAAAAAATAAAATTAAATTAAAAAAATAAAAATAAAAAATGAAACATATAAACTTGAAATACTGTTAATGCTAATACTCATCAACCAAATATTCAAATAATCTTTAACCTAATGACCCTCAACAAATGACCAAATAATTCTCAGTAAATTAAATTGAAAATGATAATGCTAAAGTAACATTCATTTATAATTAAAAACCAAAGAAGTAACAATTAAAAATCAAAAATCAACTAATTGTTCATGTTCATAGCAGTATCTTTCTAGTACTGCCAAGCATTCCATTAAATATGGAATATCTTCTTATGGAATATCTTCTTCCTTAAATTTTAACAATGTGTTAAGTTTAGCTTATGAGCCTCAAATATTAACAATTCATAATTCATTTAACTATTAAAAATCTATTTATTAAAAATCTTTGGCCCTCCCTAAAAGTGAATGTATATGAGTTGTATATGAAATTTACATCATTGGCTGTAAATGGAAGGAAGAATGCATACTTTTAGAGCAGTTGGAGACTCGTCAGGAGGAACTTCCGAGAAGCACCTAGGAGTGTGGACCTTTCTGGGAAACCCAAGTATCATGCCCAGGATGACATGTCCAGGAGACAACTTCAGCCACTCATGCTATAAATGGAGGAATATAAATCTCTAAGAACTAGAGACATTCCTGATGGAGCATAGCGGGCTATCTTTCAAGTACTGTGATGCTGCTGAGAGGTTCCAGTCCTGCATCAACTTTGAATAAAATGGTCTCTAAGGCTCTAGCTGACCTGAAAGTCACCATTTATAACTAATGAGGAGATATTTCTGCTCAGAGTTTTAGCTGTAAATTTTATTTCAAAAATTGTACTCTTGATGTTCTGGGACAGATACCACTAATACAACTTCTTAGCTTCTAGACTGTGTCTCTGAACTGCTACTCTATGCCATTGTGGGTGATGTGTTTTATATTAATGTGTTTTAATAGATTAAAAAATAAGTAAATGCTATTATCAAACCTTTTCTAAGTGATTATCCATTCTTAGTCAATAGTGCTGAAAACTCTTCAAGGAAACACTTGATGAAGATACCTTAATTTTTTGCTTCCTAAAAGTTTCAAAATCTGGTCAAAGAGTTTGACAGCACTGTTTTGGTATTTCAGTTAAGGTATCCAGATTATCTTAAAGATCAAGCTTGTGTCCTTGAACAACTACCAACCTAACCTTCTCTTATATTAAAAACTTTTAATCCCTTTCATTGTTTCTCTGGAAACAAATATGTTTGTATTGAAGGATTTGTCACCAACACAACCTCATTTATCTTAATACAGGTGGTGAAAAATAGGCTACTTCATAAGGACCTCTGTGACTTCCTGAATATTCTCTTTTCCAAGACAGAGTGACCCTAGGGAGCATGAGGAGAGAAGACAAGACATGCTGAGGTGATCCTACCTCCTACACAGCCCACAGGGCTCCCATTGCTCCAGAAATCGCAATGGATTTTTAAACAGAGACTCTGACTTCATCTTGATCTATGAGGCAATTTCTAAATTTAATGATATCCAAAATCTGCCCAGCTGTATCTCTGTCCTTGGGTCTGTGAAATTCCATGCAAAAAGTTCTCAGAAAGCACTTCATTCAGTGAAAGATTTGGGGAGTTTTGGAAAGACTCAAACAAAATCTGTTTGATTTATATAAACCCCCAGTGAGAAAAGCATTAAGAATGGAAGTTTAGAAATAAAAATTTTCCACATTATTTCACACGTTCTGTTTCCTTACTGAATGTTGCCTGTTGCTTTTATAAATAATATTCCCTCCAGCTGGCATACTTAAACAGGATCCATTCAAATGGATTTCATGGGACATTGAGCAACTCCGGTACCTTTCTCAATCAAAACTAAAGGTTATTCTCTCTATCCTTTTCCTTTCCTTTCTAATGGCTAAGAAAGAAGTTGTTGATATTACTGTTAGTGTTCAAAGGAAACCCTAACACAGCTGCTAGTTGTTTTCTTAAGGGAAGCACATCTTTTAACCTTCATCCTGTCCTTGAAGATAGGCTCCTTTAGTTTTAATATTTCCCAAAGGGCAAGGGGTAATAATAGAAGTTTTTGGCCTTTAATCAGTTTGCTTTCATTTCTTTCCTGAGTGTGCTTCATGGTTAGGAACATTGATATTCGGTGAAGGTGCAATACACACACCTGATGTGGCCTCTGGTTGGCCTGTTGTGTGAGGTGACATGAGGACTGCGCATTTTGAAAATGCCCATGATTTCCATCAGCAAAGAAAAAATTGGTCAGTTGGCAACTAAAGGTTCAATCAATAATAATTCTTTTGGAATTAGGCACAGTTGGAACAGAAAGCCTTTCACCAATTTTAATAACACTCATGAAGCATGATTGTAGAGAGGCAATAAGGAAAATCCTTTGACCTCTTTGCAGTCTACAAGGACTCTCAGTGTGACCCTAGGGTGACTCTGGAGGTCAGAGAGGGAATGAAGCTTTGAGGACCACTCTTTCCAATGAAAACAGCCCTACATGTTATCAATGGCTTTTTAGATACAAGGCAGAACCCCCAACAAGGATTGAAAATAGAAATTTATTGGCTGGCACAGGGGAAAACTGGCCTAATAGAGTTTAGCAACCTTTAATTCATAGGTGGAGAAAGGGTAGTTCACTAATAAAATAGTCTTCATTGTGGAAAATTGAATTAGTAAAATCAGCGCTGAGAGAAGAATATGCTAAGGATCTATTAAAATGTGACACCCAATAATGTGACATAATGGAGACTTTTGGGTGCTCCCAAGGGCAAATGGATCAACTTGGCACTCCACAATCAAAAGCAGAGGGATTCTGTCTGACCCAAGACTTGGGCAGATGGTAGAGGAAAGAGGCATGATTGTAAACAGCTTCAGGCTCTGTCAACATCACCTGTACCCACAGATTTGAAAAGACGGACTTTACCCATACAGAATGTGGGAGAGACACCTACACAATGAGATTACTGTCGCTGCACTATTGCTGTGAGCAAGTACTCAGAGGAGAAGCACAAATCAACAAAACCCCATGAAAGACACTTTCAGGGAGTGGTAAGCTTGTCTGAGTTGCCCTCTTGCGATGCAGAGCAGATAGGCAGAGTTATCTTTATCAGAGAGTGAGGTGGTGTTTTTCTGGATTTGGGGTACTTCTTGAGGAGCGTTGAGACGGCCCTGGTTCCTTCTCTCCCTGGGAACTGTGTCTTAAGGCCTGGAACCACAAGAAGATATGTAGCCTACAATGCAGACATGGTCTAACCCCGAAGCTGGGTGTCACTCACTGGGCCTCAGGGGCCTGACGACTTGAGCACAACCCTGCAGCAACCACACTTCACGCTTGAGGGCCATTTTATCTGTTATCCTTTGGAAATCTTAGTCTGCAGAGACCTGTGACCTGAAATCTTTCCTAAGACCCCCAAAAGAACGGTCTTTGTCCTTCCTGGAGCCTCTGAGGAGCATCCCTCCATAGTTGCTCCTAAAGCTCTCTTCCTGGTTCCCTGCACATCCCTGCTCTGACGTCCACTCACCAGTGAGGCCTTCCTGACCACGTCATGGAAAAGAGCTGCACACCCTCTCCCAGGATCCCTCCCCCTTTTCATGTTCTGTTTTACTTTTTAGTCCTTTTACATCTGATATTTCATATAGTTGCTAGTTTATTTGCTGATGGTCTTTTTTGTCCCACTTGGACATCGGTTCCTTGAGGATAGAGAGTTAATTTTGCTTACCGCTATGTCCTGCCATAGGCATCCTGTAAATATTTTAGAAAGGAATGAATGAGGTTTTAAGCAATGCTGTTAACTCTTTCTAATCTCTCTGTTTCCTAAGACTTATGGGCAGATTGAGCCCTGAAAGGGATGAGAGATGGAAAAGGCTTTCTTCAGAGGACACAGCCTGAGAGGAGCCACCAGGGCCCCGAGCCTCAGCAGTATATGAAGGGACAGTGTGAAAGTCCCTTCAGTCTGAGAAGGGCAAGCAGTTTTCAGTGTTTCCTGACTGTGTATCTCAGACAGGGCCCTACCAAGTCCAGAATGGTGTCCTTAGAGTTGCAGTGGCAAGTTCCTGTTTCTTAGGAAAAAAGCACCAAGACAACTGATTCAAAGTAGCCCAGGAAAATGCCAGAGTTCAGTAGTTACTAACTTGTCTGTAAATTTTAATTTCTTTAAATCTGCCCTTTGGTGTCTCTTGATTTAACTTTTTGAGACAATAAAGCTTGTGAGATACTTATAATTATCTTCATAATTCAGTTGTATGGAAAGAGTCATGACTGGCTGGATGTTATGTCAGCCCTTCTGTTCCACAGTTTCTGGGTACCATCTTCTATATCGGGGTCTTTATGGCAATTATAGTCATGCTACCATGGAAGAAATAGTCACCTACTAGGAAAGGGTCTTCAAACATCACTGGGTCTAAGGACCACCAGAGGAGGTACTTGATCTCCCAAGTTCCCTCTTTTTCTACCACTCTGAATTCCAGATGCCAGGGACCATAGGTTCTGAGCTGGACTTTAAGACTTCCTGCAGGATGCCTGGGCAAACTCTTAGCTTCAACATTGGTAAAATGGAGATAAGCCCATAAAGTCCACAAAAGCCTAGTTGCCCCAAACCAGATTGGGAGCTACATTAAAGATCCCTAAAGTATTTAAAAGGGTCTCATGGGATCCTTAGAAAGTTGAATTCTCCAATCTCTTGTCAACTTTGGATCAAGGCAGAAGACTGAGATGACTTTTTGGATTTCCTGAAAAAGAGGCTGTGCCCTAGACAAGTTTCTCCACCAACCCCAGGATACTTCACGTAAATCATAGCACCTTCTGTCGTTGACAACGTAACCTCTGTCGGTAGCAGCCTGAAGCCGGCTCATTTAGATTTGTGAAAGCCAGTTGTTAAAATTTTAGGAAATTGGGAACTGGTTGATCTAACATCGGTAGCTCAAAAAGGACCATGGCAAAAGGATGTATTTAAACCACAGAAATAGGCAAACACTATAAATCAGCCACCCTTCCACCAGCGCTAGTCATTAAACATTTACCAGCACACCACGAGCCCTTAGTCAACACTCAATGTTACTATGCACTCTGCCTGCCTGAGCTTTCAGTGTGTGGATATATGTGTGTGTGTATGCATGTAGTATGTGAATACTATAGGAATGGGAGGGAAAAAAGGATGTTGGAAAAAGACTAGCCAGATGGAGACCAGAGGGCATGGGAAGATGGAAAGTGAAAGTTAATGAGACATTTTTATATTAAAATATATTTAGACTAAAATAGTCCTTGGTAGAGATTTCACTAGTTTAAGATTATATCATTTAAAGTCATGTTATAAATTTGCCTATGACTAACTGATAAAACAGATGATACATATATTTGAAAAATAATGCATATAGAAGATCACATTTTTGTAAAAATAAAAAAATTAACTAAAAAGCAATAACATGTACATGTGTGTTTTTCTATATTACAGAGTATAGAAAGTATACATTGTTAACATAGGGAGTGAGAAAGTAGGAAGGAAAAGGAAGACATTTTAAAATTAATTAATTCATTCATTCATTTAGAGACAGAATCTCAGTCTGTTTCCCAGGCTGGAGTGCAATAGTGCAATTTTGGCTCACCTCAACCTCTACCTCCTAGGTTCATGCAGTTCTCCTGCCTCAGCCTTCCTGAGTAGCTGGGATTACAGGTATGCGGCACCAAGCCCAGTTAATTTTGCATTTTTATTACAGACTGGGTTTCTCCATATTGGTCAGGCTGGTCTCAAACACCCGACCTCAGGTGATCCATCCACTTTGGCCTCCCAAAGTGCTGCGATTACAGGCTTGAGCCACCCGGCTGACATATTAAAATTTATATGCCTTTATATTATTGACCTTTTGGCCAAATATTCATTGGCTATATTTTTCTGGTTGCAGAGCAAAGGCTGAGTAAAACTGTTTTAAAGTATAACCTATTTAGAAATGTAATATGAATGAAATGTCATAGATGTACATGAAAAGTTCTAAGAGAAATTATCTTCAGTTTCACACACAAAATTCACAGCATTATCTGCTCAAGATAAGAACATTTTAAAATAACACATCAGTAAGAGTATGAAAATGAAATGCTAAGGTTAAGTTTCAGTATTAGAGATGTACGTGTGTGAAAGACTGTGTGTGCCTGTATGCTTTAAAATACTTTGTGAAAACAAACAAGGATAAAGATATCCCTGAGAATGGAAACTAAGGCTTCCTGTGAAAGTACAAGCACCTAATAGACAATGGACTATTCATTCGTGCAGAGGAGCAGGAGTCTAAACCTCTTTCTGCCTATTTAAAGTATGACAATGATGATTCTCTAACCTTGGACCTGCTGTTGAATCTCCCTGCAAATTGTTTTATAGGGATCATGGTGGCAGTCTAAGGAAAGAGCAAACTTCTTGGTGAAAGGATTTCAGAATCTATGATGCAATCTATACAATAGATTTATTTTAGAAGTAAAGACATCTGAAAAGAAACAACCAATAGAGGACTTGGCTCCCATGCTCACTTTCTTTTTTTGTGTGTATGTGAGAGATGGGGTTTCACTATGTTGACCAGGCTAGTCTCAATTTTTTTTTTCTTTCTTTTTTTAAATTATACTTTAAGTTCTGGGGTACATGTGCAGATCGTGCAGGATTGTTAACATAGGTATACACATGCCATGGTGGTTTGCTGCATCCATCCCCCTGTCATCTACAATAGGAATTTCTCCTAATGCTATCCCTCCCCAATCTTCCCACCCCCTGCCATCCCTCCCCTACTCCCCCACCCCTCAACAGGCCCCAGTGTGTGATGTTCCCCTCCCTGTGCCCATGTGTTCTCATTGTTCAACACCCACTTATGAGTGAGCACATGCAGTGTTTGGTTTTCTGTTCCTGTGTCAGTTTGCTGACCCATGCTAACTTTCACTGTGGTATTAAATGTTTTCTAGGGCTTCTTTCATTTTAGGTCTTTAAAGTCACATGATGGAAGTGACAACTCAGACTGAAGAAAGAGAAGATATATTATCATATCACTGACTTCACCCTGACAGATAAAGGCAACCTCCCTACAATCTTAAATATTCCTGTGGCAATAACACACGGGTTATTTACACTACCTGAGAACTGCCTGTATTTGTATGGCAATCTGACTTGGGGGAGAGTAAGAACACAGGGTCAGGAACCTAGAGCAGTCTGTTGACTTAATTAGGTGGTGACTACACAACCCCCACAGTTCTTATGGGGATAGGAAACAGGCATCTCTTGAGGGATGGTCATTGGCAGCTCGCTCCCTAGTAGTTGCTTTAGTGCGTACCCTCCCTGCTTTCAATGATGGCTTAATTTAGGGACAATAGAGGGTCCTATCTGGAACATGGGCTTCAGGGACTTCTGGAAAAGTGGTATTGAAATGGATATGGGTAGACACGTATGAAACAGTTCACAAACAAACAATGAACTCTAGGATCCCTTTCAACAATTAATAGTCTCACTGGAAAAGCCCAGCACTGCTAGGTTTTCTTTTTCTACTATGAGTCCATTACGGGGGTATTAAGGTATTGTTGCTTTTCCTCAAATGAAACAAAACAAGAAGATGTCATGACCTGAAAGTCCCAGCATTGTCAACTCAAGTTGATTTCTGAGGAAATTTCCAATGGTTGTAACCAGCTATAAAATATGTGACATGCCTTTTGGGGATTTCCTTGCCAGCCCTTTCCCTTAGCTAACATCCAGGCTCTTTCAACTCTCCTTGCCTTTGCACAGGCTACTTCCTCTGCCTGGATCACTCTCACCTCCATCTTCCCTTGGACGGTTCCTCTCCCTAGTTTAATACTCAGCTCAGGTATCACATGAAGGCTTCTCTGAGTAGTCTCCACCTCCACTCTGGGTTAGGGATGGTTCCTCTGAGTTCTCATAGTAATTTTTCACAGCCGCCGTCATTCCACTTGTCATAATGTGCTATAAGACCTGCGTATGGGGTCTCTGTGTAATCTCTTCCTGAGAGCAGTGACTTCAAACTTTGGTTGCACATTAGAATGACCTAAAGAAATGTTAAAAGTCCCAATGTCCTATTTGTACTCCAAATCAATAGAATTTTGGATGTCTGGGAGTAGAACCTAGGATTCATTTTTTAAAAAATGTTTCCCAGTTGACTTCAGTGGTAGCCAAGGTTGAGATCCTCTGCATTAGATGGCAGTCCTACAGGCTCAGTCTTTAGTATGTCAACCCAATGCATAAGCCTGTTTGATATTAAAATTGTGCTAAATTAACCTATTTATAAATTCAAATTGGAGTATTTTAGACTCTTATCAAGTGACATTAAGAAGTAGCAATTTATTTATTCCAGAGTGCAAGTAGGTTTTGAGCAAAAAAAATGTAAATAACATGTTGATCAAAAATCACTAAGCCCATTGATTTTAGAGCAGTGATTTGGGAAAAAGCCATGCTGAGTTTTTTTATATACTATATTCTGAAGACTCTTCTGATAGTAATTTGTACTATTTTTATGGATATTTTCTAAAGCAAGGTGATGAACTTTGAAGAATTGTGGGTTTGTACAAACACTTCTACAATGTCATAGCTTGGGAGATTTATACATGTAAGGACTAGATGCGATGTTTCTAAAAGCATGGTTCATGGATCAGCTGCATCCAAATAAAAACACATGTTTCCAGCCCTCACCCTAGATCTGCATTTAGATTCTTTGGGAAATAATTCAAGAATCTGTTTTTATTTTTATATTTTAATTGAGATATGATAGTCATCCTTTGAAGTGTACAATTCAGCAATATTAGTGTATTCACAAAGTTGTGCAACTATCACTACTAATTCCAGAACATTTCACAAATACAAAAATAAATCCATATCCATTAGCAGTCACTCCCTCACTCCGTATTCACCTCACCCTCTCAGGCCAATGGCAACCAGTACCTACTCTGGACATTTCAGTCAATAGAATTATACAATATGTGGATTTTTGTTTTTGGCTTCTCTCACTTAACACACTATTTCCAATGTTCGTCCATATTGTAGCATGAACCAGAATTCTTTTCTTATGGATGATAATATTTCATTAGTTGAGTATTTTGTATTTTGTTTATCCATTCATCAACTGCTGGACATTTGAGTTGTTACCAGTTGGCTATTATAAATAATGCTTCCATAAATCTTTTTGTACAAGTTTTGTGTGGATATATTTCCATTCTCTGCAGTATATACCTAGGAAGAGAATTGCTGGGTCATATTTTAATTCTTCTATCTGTATTTTAAATAGGCTTTTTAGGTGCATCTAAGACTCACTAAATTTGAGAACCATTTTATTAGGGTGTCACTATTTCCTCCATGGCACTGTACCTGCAAACCATCAACTGCCAATGGGTGTGACATTGCACACAATAATAGGTGTAAAAGAAAGACTTTCACAGCATCCAATCGATTATGATTCACAAACAAAAAGTTCACAGCACGAATAATTAATAATATCACATTATCACCTTTGACAAATTTAAACCCAGATATATTGAAGGACAAGGTTTTAAAAAACAAATATCATGGAATAAGTCATTAAGAACTCTAATATTTTTCCAGATTAAGTTGAACTTGCCTTGATTTTCTTTTATCTGAGAACCACAAACATACTGGGTTAGGCTAGCCCTAGGAACCAGATTTTGAATTTGATAGGTGTGATGGAAATATATCATTCTTTTTGCCTGCCAGGCTGCTTTGAACACATTTCCTAAGTTTGGTTGTTTCCTCACCTGGAGACCTCACCTTCCTAAAGTAGGAACCTCCTTTGTATCCTCAGTGCAGGCTTGAAACATTTATGCCAGCATTCAGATAAGAATACCTGCTATGTGCCCTCTGCTCACAGCAGAAACACCCTGTTTAGAAACTAAAGTTCTTGTGGAGGCTTCCATTGCCCAGAGTCAGAGGTACCAGCTAGAACTAGACAGCAGTGGGAGGCTACCTGGGGAAGTTCTGTGGTGTGATTTGACCATTATTCCAGCTTCCATTTCCAAGTCTGGTCCTCTGGCTCTCCTGAAGAGGAAGAGTTAGCCAAGACCTTCACTTAATTCCTATTCTACTTAAATTGGTGAGAATATGTTTCTTTAAAACTGGACCATGACTAAAATCACAGGACTCTACCTTATAAGCCCCACTAAAGCTAAACTTTAAGTAGAGGCTTATCCTGAATTTGCTCATTAGCCTTAGGGTCCTAGCAAACCTTACTCTGCCTCCTTTGCAGAAAATCTCCCCTTCTCTTGGCTCAGTTGAAGAAATTTCCTCTAAAAAGCTTTACCGATGCAATTTGAACACTTTGTAATGTTTATTGCTAATTATAAAATATTTATCCACAAAACGGTATGTTGATTTCTAAGTCACTCTTTCCAGAACACTAACTCTGAACCATGATTTCTTTGCCGAGTCCATCAAATCCCCTCCCCACCTCATCACCTTTCTGTAACACGTATTAATGTACCTCAACTGCTTTAAAGTGCATTGTCTAATAGTTATATCTAACCAATGATGGATGAAAACTTTTAGAGAAAAAATATGGATCTGTGATATTTGTACTTTTTCTATACATACTGTACATTTAATAACACTTGATCACAAATATAGTCAATCACTGATTTTGACAAATTCTCTTTCCTGTAACTCTCTCTTTAAAGAATCTCCTTAGATTCCTGTTAGCAATCTGGAAGGCTTAAGAGAAGATTGTTTCTGTGAAACTGAAGGTAGATTCCATGCAGGACCTTTGTGAATTTATAGAAATCATGTAAACCCTGATTTCCCCCACCCGCTACCATCCCCAAATGTGCCACTGGACAGACCCAGCCTCAAGATTCCAGGTTTTGAGTCTCTTTGATCACTTGCTCTTAAATGAAATCCAGCAAGAGAGAGGCAGAATTTTACTTGCTGTTCTGACATTTCACCATCGACCTCAGATTTAGTTTGCTCTGATATGTGGGAGTCAACAGAAAATGGTACAGAAATACCCATCAACTCGTTCTAAAATATGTTAAAGTTGATGTGTACAATAGCTCCCAGGTCACACAGTCTATTCACACACCACATAGACCTGAAATATGCCCTTGAACCTACAGTTTCAAACAGAGAAACACCAGCCTGGAGTCTTACTACTGAGCATTTTTAAGGCTACACATGGTCATTGCTAAAAGAGAGAGATCCTTCTGTCACAATATTTATTCATGAGAGGTGTAAAGAATTATATTTTGAGGCTAGAAATTTTCCCAACACATACAGTCTTGAAAATAAAAATAAACAAAAACCCATCTGTGAAAACTAATCAAAATATCTTTTTAAAATTTTGCCATAGTGAAGATGTTGAAAACAACTGTTTACCCTGTTTAAGACAACGTTTAAGACAACACAGGTACGTAGGACGTGAATGAGAGAGCAGTGGGAGCTGCACAGCTAGAATTTCATTGACATAAATTTCCAAACATGTCAGACTTGAAACTGACCAGGGAGGGATTGCTTTGCTGGGAAGTCATTCTACAGTTTAAATTCTTTTTCTAAGATCCAGGGCTGAAAGGCAAACTAAATTCCTCGGGCAACACAGTTTTAGAGAAGTCATGGAACCATCTCCCAAAATGTTACTGAGTCTTTTTCCAACTAAGCTTTAAGCTATTCCAGTTAACTAAAAACTACACATTTATGAGCATTAAACATGCCACTGTTTAGTCTAAATCCTCAATCCTCCGTTTCCATGCAGTGAAGCTTTTATCCACAACGATGACTTTAACTCAACATGGCAGCCTTGTAAGGGTTACCAATGGGAGAGCTCTTTCATTACTTTGGTTACCTCCTGAGCTCCATACTCTGGGGATGGTATGTTTTGTGCCTGGAAGAGCGTTGATTTGGAAACATTCCCATGGGCTCAAACTGGACATAACTTGTTTTTAACGCTTAATGCAAATATTTAGCTGTATTCTCATTAGCAATTCCACAAAGAAGAATAATGCCTCCTATTCTGATTTCTGCCTATTCTCTCTGCTGAACTTCCAGTCTGACTGTTCACATTGTTCCTGCTCCCACTCCTGCCCTGCTGTACTCTGCATTCTCCCCTACTCCTGCAGCAGCCTCCCTGTTTGATCCTCCAAACCTCCTCCTTCTCTTTCTCTTAATCCTTCCTCTAAACCAATTCTTCTGTGAGGGCAGACAATAGCAATTCAGAACCAAGGCTCCCTGCACCCACTAAGCTTGAAGGGTGAGAGACTGGCTTGTTAGAATCAGTAAAAATAGTTGAAGAATGAATAATTAATAACTATCTATTTTGGCTTTGCATTCCTTTGCCTCTTCCTGTATTTTGTGATTTACTGGCATTCTTTCCATGAGAAGCTGCGGTCCTTCTTAGTTCCTATAACACAATATTGTCATAAGTTTTTAATGGAAAAAGTTCAAGAGTTATAGAGTTACTATTTTAGGTTTTTTTGTTTGTTTTTAAAGTGACTCATATTTAAACCATTTGTGGACTCTGACTCGGCTATGCTTCCTTCAGAAATCACACCTGCTTGAACAAGTTTGCCTAAATCATTTTTAAAATTATATGGTCATTGATTATTGTTACAGATTCTGAGACTGTGACAAAACTTTTCAGTCATAAAGTTTCAAGCAAACTCTTCCAGGTCCCTTTTTACTCCCTGTAGTCTCTCAGCGGGATTTATGTCAGCCCTCAGTAAACGGCACATAAAAGAAACGGAAGAGATTGGGCAAAACATAGAATTATTTATATTTGAAACACTACAAATGATAAACATCAGCACATAAGCAGTTCCTTAAATAAAATTTAAAATCAGAAACAATTTCCTTTTTCCATTTTGCAAAAGAGGGGATTGATATCCTCAATGATTTTTAGGAAACTACACAAAAATTTACTTGTTTGAATTTTCAAAAATTCTGAGGTTTTTCATGCAATTTGCTCTAAGGTGTTCTAGAGATATTCCTGACAAGAGAATCTGAGAGTGGAAAGGCTAACGCAGAAAAAGAACAAAATAATAAAACGGGGACAATTTAAGTCCCATCCTGGGCCACCACAATCAGGAAGGTGAAGAGTAACATCAAAAGGGTCTCGTGGAAAGGTGTGTGCCATCAGGCCCTTCTCTGCCCTGCACAGGCTCCCGCTCTAAAGGGACACACATGTCTCTAGGAACATGCATCCAAAAATGGGTGTCAAACAGACCGGTAAAATCAGCTGCATTTGATTTAGCACTGAGCACAGAAAATATGCGTCATAAAAATTTCCAGTTGAGGCATTTGGTTATGGGGTCAATCAAAAGTTAGAGAGAAACAGGTAGGAGGACATTCTCCAGGAAGCTGAGAAAGTAAAGGTTAGGGTAGCAAAGCTGAAGGAACAAAAGTGTGGTTAGAATTGCCATGAAACATCAAAGCTTGTCTTTCTCAGTTGCAAAACTCATAGGCAGTAGTTTTCCATTCCCGATGGCATTGACCTTTGCCTAAGCAATTACTGTGTTCTTACTCAAGTGAAGGTGAGCAGAAACACCCTGCACTAATTCCTCCTTTGGCAGAAACAGAACAGTCTCCTACATGCTCTCCTCGTGCACAGAAAGAATGAGTGAGTAATTCCTTGGGCTCAACACTTTTTTTGAAGCCAGTGAAATAATTAAGAGTTAAAATCAATAAAATGGAATTCGGTACTGAAAAATTTATGCTTTTAATCAGATAACCGTCAAAGCATATACAGCAAATGAGGGTCAGGACAAGGCGACAACGGCAGCAGCCCCAATGCACTGATAATCACCATGGATATTAATGAGGGCTGGCTACAACCCAGGACCAATTTCAGCTCTTAACCAGTGTCATCTCATTTAATTCTCACAATAACTCTGTTGAGTTAGCATCTACCATTATTCCATCTTACAGATAATCACGATGCTGAACATTCAGAACATTCTCTCACAAAGAACGTGGTTAAAACTTACCACTGAGCAAAACATGAAAATGTTTGCTGGTTTTGTTGCTGTATTTTTTGTTTTGGTTTTATTGTTTAGCAAGCTCTAACATAAGATTGACCATGTTGTAGGTACCAATCTAATAATTTTATAAAAATTAATTCATTTAATCTTCATGACAAATCTGTGAGCTAGATACATTTAGTATCCCCATTTTGCAGTTGTGGAAATTAAGCCTCAGAGAGATCAAGCAATCTGCTCTAAGACTCGCAGCTAGTAACTGGTAGAGCTGGGCTCTAAACCCAGGCAGTCTGTCTTGAACGTTCAAAGGAGAAAATGTTCTATACATGCAGTTTATACTCAAGAATTTCTTAAATATTTAGTCAATTCATCCAATTTAGTGGGGCAGGGAGCAGTGTGTATGGTGGGTGTAGCTAGTGTGAGGAGAGGCTGGGGAGAGGAGAGACAGGCGTTTATGGTGAGTCTCTTTTCTTCTTTTCAGACCTTGCCAATGATTCTATCACATACCATGATTGTTGGTGTAAGTATTCACATTTCCTCTAATGTATGTTACTACCTGGTAAATCTGATGATAATAAACTTATCACTGGGGAGTAGAAGGTATCTAACAAGTAAATGAATAGGCAAAGTCAATTTCAGTGCTAATAACGAATGCTTACAGCTCTGATTTTATTTTACCTAATAATTTCATTATTTCTTCATTTTCCCACAAAATAAATTAAAATACATCACATTTCAACTCAACTATCCAAGCACATATTTCTGTCTAAGCACTTCTCTTTAAGCCTTTCTATCTGAGCATTAAGTACACAACTCTCTAAAAAAAAAATCCCTTAAGTTTCAAAGAAGTTTAGCCTAAAAACATCAACTTATTCATAAAGAGGAACTGATGCTACTATATCACCGACACTACCCCCCAACTCCCATGCAAGAAGAGGAAATTAACTTTAGTGATAGAGTTTGAGCATCTGGAAAGCCTTTGGTTGGGAAACTTGGTCTCATTAATAAAACAACCTGAAAATGTCCCAACTAGGGAAGGAATGGAGATTGGTGCTTTGAAAAGGAAAAGAAGGTAGAAAAAACCTAAGGGGAGGAAGTTGCTTCAGATTTAGAACAGATTAAGTATTGGGGATTCTTAAGACAGCAGAGAGTGTACTCCACTTATACACAGCTCTTTTGGGTAATAAGACCTGAAATAGGCAGTTATATGTAGAGAGGCCTGATGTTGAGTGTTGTATATAGACCAAGAACTCCATAAAGCCTCTGTTAAAGCTTAACACTGAATGAAAAGAACCATAAGTCTTTGAATGGGTGTGTAGACATGGCCATGGACCAGAGGGAAGGAAAGTCACAGCCGACTAGAAGTTAGGGGCCCCAACTTTTGGAGAGTAAAATTCCTGTGGTACTTCTGTAAATCACAGGAAGGAGAGAGGACCACCCTTCCTCCCAAATGACTGAAACTGAACTTTCTGCTAACAATAACACATGGAGCCTAAGTCAGATTTGATTTTATTAAACAACAACAAAAAAGTGACTTTTTTCCCTTGAATATCATAGAGCAACACATGGAGTTATACGGTACATTCTCTTTCATATCTTTGTATTGTCTGGTATTTATTGCATAAATTTTCATCTCCTGTTTCACTTGGCTTAAGAATAAAAATAATAGTAGTAATAATAAACCAATCTCTAATGTTCTTCACCCTGGAATCAAATTGTGAAGACAGATCCAAGTTAAAATAAATCACTTAAAAGACTAACGTGGTAGAATCTGATGGCTGCTCATCAAAATCCATGTTCCCCTCTCCTTCCTGGGTATACAGCTAGACTACCCTTTTCAGCATTCCTTGTAATTAATGTGGTCTCATGACTGAGTTCTAACCAATGCACCACCTCCAGCTATGACCAATTAGAAATTTTTCAAGCCCATACCTCAACAATACCTTCTCTTTTGGACAACTGGGATAGAGATGACCCCAAAATGACCTTAGGTCTTACACGTTGAGCACAGCAGAGGCTTCAACAGTTTTTATCACAGAATGACACTAAATAGCAATGAATGGGCAGAATCTGCCCACCAGCAAGTCTTACAACGGACTGTTGTTTGAATGAGAAAGAAATAAACTTCTATTGTGGTAAGCCCTGAAATTCTGGGATCTATTTGTTACAAAAGCTAGCATTATCTAACTAGCAAACTTAAAGTGGCTGAAACAACCACCACAAAATCTAATTCTCCCTCACTTACAATCAATCACCGCTTATTCCTGTTCTTTATGGAAGAACATCTTTCCAATAGATGTAAGAAAATAGCAGCCTGAATATAAAATCCAGTGTAAGTCTCATATTTAGGCTACACATAAATGTATTTTATTTGCCACACAGAGCAATCCGTTTTATTCAAATCAGTTGACAACATTTACAAATGAGATGATTGCACACCAAAAATCTGGAATTTTCATTGGCTGAAAAACCCATGATCTTGGGTTTTATTCTCCTTTTTATGTGAGTCAGGCACCCTCCAGACCCACATGACTGGTTCTGACCGTCTTCCCTCTTCTATATTACTTACTTGGCCTTCGACTACCATTGACTTTGCCAGCTGGATTATCATAAATAGCTGGAGATTAAAACTATATGCAATACTAGCTAGCCTAAAATTATAATAAGGAAAGATTACTTTAACACGTAAATTTCTATTTACATGTTATGTCCTTGGCTTGCTTCTTTTGGTGGAGATTACAGAAACAGCCAAATAAAACCAATTATTAGATTTACTGGTCTGATATTGTTGATGAGTTTTCCCCCCACTATGTCTTTCAATATTGCCGATATGATATTCAACATAGAATCTCATTTTGGAGTTAACTCAATAGAAATAAATGGTAGCATCCTATAGAATACCCCCAACACAATAATTATTTATTTGATCATTTTCCTTGCTCTGTCTTTGGCTGTTAAAATGATAAAATCCATATTTATGTTTCACCTATATTACATGGGAAGTTAGAACTCACACTTGCATATACTATATTTTTCCTGATATTTCTACTTTATTTAAATATATATTTTCAATTATGGCTCTTTAAGTGCTTTTTAAAAATTCAACTATTTCATACATTCGTTTCTTATAAATAATCTCAAATCCTTTGTGAAATTAGAGTATAAATAAATAAATATGGTTAAATTAAACAGTTAATATTTAATAACAGTATAAAATTGTATCAAGAGAACAGTAAAAGTTTAATATTCATAAAGTACCAGGCTATATCCAATTGAGATGCAAATTTTTATTTGATTTTGTTTCTTCCCTTTTGAAAATAAGATAAAATTATAAATAAATCTCTTGGTATCTTTTTTGGATGCTTTGCTATAGAAAGACACATTTAACTGTTGTTGCTTTGCTCATTTTTAAAAATCAAATTTATAAAATTTATAAAACCACGTATATGGCATTTATACATTCTTTCATTTACTCCATTCTCATTCATTGTACAAGGCATTTACTGAGTACCTCCTAGCCAAGCCCCAGAACCTGGGGAACTCAACTAATAGAGTAGAATAAAGTTTAAAAAAGAGATCCATGGAATACGTGCAAGGAGAGGTTGGCTTCTGCCTGAGAAGTGAAAAAAGGCTTGTCCTTTAGGGGAGATGAGTGCCAGGTGTTGAAAGTAAGTAGTGGATGAAGCAGAGGGAAAGACTCGCTTTGCAAAGGGATGGAAGCCTGAACCTAGAGGAGTTCTTAGTGAATTTCAAGTCCTCAAATGAGCACCATCATTGGGTGTTAACTAGTAGCAGAGGTTAGGGACAGAGTGTCAGGAGACCTATGGGCAGCCACTGAGGGTTTTAGGCAAGACTTATGTAACTGAATCTACAGTTCATGGAACTGAATCTGGAAAAACCACTCAGGGCCATATATGAATCTGATTACTTCCCTTATGATTCATTGATTTAGTTTGAGACTGCACATTTCAGAAATGATTTAGTGTAGCTTTAAAAAAAGGTAGCTATAATAAGGGAGAAGCTGCTAAAATAAGAACTCGAAAGATGTGATAAAGAGAATTTAAGGGCAGAGAAATAAAATGGGGCAAGAGGGAAGGTTCACACAATTCATGCCCTAACATAACATACTCACTTGTTAGAGGTAAGGCACAAAGTTGGCTGTAGTCTTGCTGATTGTCAAAATAACCCATTCATAAAAACAGAAATGCATTCATGGAATAAAATCAATCCCAGTGCTCAGTGGAAGCAGCAACATAACTGGTGCAGAAAGGCATACTACCTGATAGAATAATAAATGTCCTCAGTAATAACCTGACAGTAAACACAGTAATAAGCTTCACAGGGCAGTTTCTTATAAAATCCTCCCACACCAAGTCATGAACATCAGACTACCCCCTCCTGCCTGCCATTCAATCAAAGCAGCTCTAGGGCACCTTGGTGAGGTCTAGGAATGTGGTTCTCTGCTGATCTCACTTAATTCAGGAAGGATTTTAAGTTACGTGTCTGAAAAAAGGGATTATATTTTAGAGTCTTCTGTGATATGCTTCTTTTCACCTAAGCTTTTTAAAGCTAAGCATTGAGCTCAAATACTGATACGTGATCAGCCCAGGAGTGGAGTGAAGCACAGAGCTCTCTGGTAGAAATGGCCAGCTGGGTTAGAGGTAGAACAGAAATCTTTTGGAGATGTGAGACCTGAAATGATATTTCTTGAATTGAAGGCTGCCCACATTTATCCATCCACTCATCCATTGACTGACTGAAGGACTGATTGAACAACTGATTGAGTGAACAAATACTTATTGACAATCTACTACTCAGAAGGCACAGTGGACTAGACCAAGCTCTACCCTCAAGAAGCTTATAATCTAATAGAGGATAAAGAAAGAAACCAACAATTAAATGGCAAGCAGATAGCTCTGTGAAAGGCTTAAGAAGACATTCACTACAGAAAGAAATGTGCTGAGAAAGTACTGATCTGACAGGACACAAGATTCTCTTCAGAAAGCAATTTTGTCTTAGATTAATTAACTTCCTACTATTGCCTATAAAATAAATAGGCAGCTAACATGAGGTGCCTTGTTCTATAAAATTATGAACTATAATCTCATAAACTGGGGAACAGTTACTATAAGGGATAACTCAATTTTAGAATAACCTGTTAATAGATTTATTTAACACAATATGTGCTGGGCACTCTGCTACCACTTCATGAGAATTATCTCACTTCTCAACTTTACATAACCTCTAAAAAACCCTAGGGGGCTTAGTAGTGTCAGCTTCCTTCTACTGACAGAAGGAACAGAAGTAGAGTAACTTTTGCCAGGTCACACAGCGGGTAGCAGAGCTGAGGTCTAGCCCAGCGCCTCACTCCCCAGGGCTGTCTTACTTTCTGGCAAGGATTAGGCAGCAGGACCAGAGGCCTTTTAAAATCCCTCATGACTGGCATCAATAGCTCATCTTTCTGCTCCCTGTAATGGAGAGGTATGCCTCTCAGTCTTCTTAAAGTAATTTAAATTTTTAAGAACAATAAAAATGTGATTTCTGTTAGATTCTTGTAGTAACAGTAAAGGGTGAGTTCTGGGTGAACCTCAATGGCTGGAGGTTTATATAACAGATGGATGGGGCCCAAGATCAGAGCCGGGAAAAGCTGAGACTGTCTTACATTGTTCCCAACCAATTTTACAACAAGTAAATAGGGATTGTAATGATGATCTGTATTTTAATATGAGAACCTCGAAAATCTGTATATTTCTTTGATAGAATGTTGGTGTGAGAAGTGTAAGCTTATTAAGTAAGAAACTGAAATACATGTTTGAAGAAGTGCATGGTAATAGGTATTTATAAAAAAAAAAAAAGTCTACCCCTCATGTCCAACCAAATAGCCAAACAAAGACCAGATACATGCAAGAGTAGCTGGGGTGGCAGGAATTGGTATAAGTAGTTGTTCAGCATAAACTTATTTGTCGTCTATAGAAAATGAGGAAACAGGTCTTAGATTTGCTCAGAAAGGGGAAAAGAAGCCTCCTGGGTGGCAGCTAGAATCCAGGCTTGTGTGATGTAATGAATCCAACTCAAACTTTAGGTCCCCGCTCCTGAGTGTGTCCTCACTAATAAATCCAACAACTAATTAGCGGCTCCTCGAGCAATTCGTTGTATGTTGGCTTTGATGGGGAAAAGAAAAAATAATATGCCTGGTGGGGCTCCAAAGTTTCACTTTGAATATTGCCTCAATGTGTTAGAGATAAGCTTCTTAACCACACTTAAGTGGGCAGGATCTGATAATGCGTCATAGTCCAGACAGTGCTGACTCTATCTAGGTTAGGAGCAACCTGCTGATGTAACAAGAGCTCAGACGCCCTCCTCTTCTGAACTCATGGAGCAACTTGGCAGCAACACCCACTAATAGAATTTGAAAGCTTCTGCTAGTCTTCTATGATATTCAGCCTTTCCAGATCAAGTATGGGAGGAAGAGCCATGGAATAACCACACAAAGGGTTAAAATGAGGGCCAAAATAATCACCCAGTCCAGACAATCTAACCAAAGATGGTGGTATACAGAGAAGGGCTCATTTTAATATAACAAACACATACATCAAAAATATTTCCTAAATTTATATCGCACGCAATCATTCAGTACCACCTGGCTCTGTTCATAAATAATTACTGAGGGATTTTCCATTTATGTTAATACACATGTGGCATTAAGAGAATGGCCCAGAGGAAAGGAATTTCCCCATTCCTCATTGGCTTTAGGTAGAACTCTAATATATCCTACGGCTACAGTCTGTCAGGCTAATTAACTCTGCCACGTGGTCTGAGGAATACAATAAAGTTAAAAGATAATTAAAATTAATTTATTGCCACAGCTGGCATCTGTGCATTGGCATATATATGCAGCAAAAAATCCTGACTTAGAAGTGAAATTCAGCTTTAAAAACAGGCACGTTAGAGTCAAAACATCTACAAGCAAGTCTTTGGTGTGCTACACACCAGCTATTGGCTGTGAGCGGGGCTCTTTGTGTCTCTGACTCTCACTCTCTTCTTCTGATCAAGGAGGGGGAGTGATACCTACTTCATAGGATTATTGTGAAATAGAAATGACACGATGTGGGTGGGAGCATTTAGGAAGCTGTACATTGTTATGTGACTCTAAGATGTGATTAATTGCTGTGACTTTACGGTAGAATTGTCGTGACAAGCCTCAGGAATGAAGTGATGCTTCTAGAGCACACAGAAGTGTGGGGTTGGGAGAGGGAGGGCAGGAAGATCATTGTCATTTGACTCATCCGTTGAACAGACACGTATGGTGTGCCGCAGCGTGTTTCCATGTCTCGATCCCCAGCACTGTGCTAGGAATCAGGCTGCAGAGGTATCCCAGCTCCAGGAGCATGAGGCCTGTAAGGGAAGCCTCATCCATGAGATGCTGGTCGGGGACAATGTCCTGGTCAGAAAGTAAGGGTTTATGCTGGAAGAACTAGGGGCATCACTGGACAGTGCAGTGCATCTCAGATGTTACCACTGTCACAATCACCTACAGGACTTTAAAAACTCTGCATCCTTCTCCCAGAGTTTCTGATTTTAGGAGAACAGGATGAGTCCTCAACATCTGCATTTCAAAGCCCCAGGTGATGCAAGGGGCCCCACTTTCAGAACCACTGGGATAAAAGAAGAATGATAGGTTCTCAGTTATAAACAGCTGATGGATTCTCGCTAGCTTAAAGAAAAAGAATTTATTGGAAGGTTTTGGGGTAGCTCCTAAAATCAGTAGGAAACAGGCTCAGAAATGGAGAAGATCTCGAACAGTTCCAGTTCAAGCAGCATAAGCCGCTTCGCCATGATGCCTGGGCATCCCTGGTAGAATGTACCAGCTCCAACTCTTTTTCCTCTCCTCCTTCACCTGAATTTAATGTGCTGAGTCCCTGGAGAAATAGTCCAATTGGCACATATCCACTCTTCACCTAGTAGCTGACAGAGTTCTTTGAATGACAGGCCCTGGAAGACTGCACATAATGGGAGAGATGTAATTGTAAAGAATATCTGGGTATTATTGCCAAAGGTGTGTCAGTGGATGCTTAGGCAGCAAAACAAAACAGAACCAAACCAAGAAAACAGGCTACGTCCTTCTTCATGGTAGGAACAGGTGAATTTGCAGAGGGCCTGGAATTCTAGGAGGGAGCAGTCTGCTCTTGCAGGTTCTTAATTTAGAAAGTAAAATGGTAGTTTATAGTTTCCTTAGAGGAGAAAAGGAAGTTAAACCAGCATCTTGGAAGCCCCTGTCCTGGGTGCTTCCTATGCCCTGAGTTCCTCACCCTGAGCTCCTCACCCTGAGCTTCCAGGCGTCAGTGGATCCTTGGGACCATGGTTCAGGATCTTCTGGTTTCCAAAATTCACTCATCTGTCCTACACCTTTAAGCATGCTGTACGATTCATTTAAAGGAGTCCTTCATCTGGATTTTTTTTTAACGTTTCACTTCTTTTTAATTTTTCTTCTTTTACCTTGATCCTAGGACTTTACATGTGGATGTTTTTAACTGTCTTGTTTATTGTGAAATATATCAAACATACAGGGCAGTACAGGGAATAACATCACACTTGAGTGCCTACCACCCAATTGTAAGGTTTATTGTTGAATTTAAAGTGAGGAAACTGAGGCCAGTATAAGAAAAATTAGGTTCCAATTTATTCGGCTCCAGGGCGAGGTTCTATGGTCCGGGGAAGCGGGGGCCAGAAAAGTTGCGCTTGACATCCTGAGGCGGGGGTTTTTATAGCGAGTGAGGGTGTCTTGATTGGTTGTGAGGGAACAGGACGTGGTCAGGGCAAGCTACTACTGGTAGGTAGGCGGGACTGCCGGTGAGTGGGCCGTCCAGGGGCAGTGGGGCCAGCTGCTATTGGGCAGGGTTTGGCGGAGTTTCTTTTAAATTTTGGTGGGGTTTTCTAACGGCAGGCTAAGTGCTGAGTGCAGAGTCTGGTGTTGAGTGCAGATTTGAGTGCGGAGTGCAGAAGTGGGTGTGGGCTAGGTGCTGAGTGCAGAGGTAGGTGTGTTGAGAGCAGGGGTGGGAGTGTCCAGCCTCCCAGCAGGGCAACTGGCCTTACACCAATTACCCAGATTTCCATTTTGAAATAAACCCACTGAATATTACAGAGCTTTTGGCCCTGGTCAGGTCTTATGGGTAGCTGTACACTGACAGATGGGATGGCCATTGGGATGATAGTAAAGAGGGGAGGCGGACATCTGGAGTACTGCAGATATTCAGATCATCGATGATGGAGTGAACAGATGGGGCTGAGCACTTATACCTGCCAAATACTAAACATAGGCAACATTTGGATTCCATAATTTGGAAGGCATTCATTTTAAAAGGAATTTTTTTCTTAGGATACCTAGTCCTAACTCAAATTGCCCTAACATGAACAAATATCTTTAAGTAATTATAAACATTCACTTCAAATATTTGTTTTATCCCATGTAGGTCTTTAAGTGGATAAGTAATCATGGAAGGGAGTGATAACAACGCCTAGGGCAGCTTAGCTTGGTAGTGGCTCAGGCCGGGTGCCCACGTGTGCACTGGGAGGGGTAACACTTAGTAATTTCTTTAGAAGTATAAGTTGTGACTAGGTACAGTAAATTTAATAGGATGAGAGTTTAATCTTCAAAGTATTAGCAAATGATAACTCTGAAATGTTAAGGCTTGTATCTCCTCTCCATTTCATAGCTATCAATTTAATTATACAGTAATATTATTCAACTATTGAGTTTTAGAGGAGTGAACTCTGAATAAAAGCAAGCTAAGACACTAGGTTGTTAATTTTCATGTTAAGACAATGTTTCCTTTAGAAACTCTTTTTTGTTTCATGTGAAATAGGAATTTCCAGCAACTGTGTTTTCTTTCTCTGCTATTTTTTCCTTCTGTTTCCACTCTAAGAAATCCTTACCTTTTGTCATTTGCATGATATACCTTGAAAGTGTCAGCCTCATTAAATTAATGCCAGATGTAATACTGACATCTTCAAGGAATACAATCCTTTTTCATAAAGTAATTTTCCCTGATATATAAAGGATGCTCCTATAAATTTCAAAATAATTTTATTTTTAAGTTAGCCATTTTAGCAATTCTTTTCAATAAAATCTGTACAAGACATTGAGCCAGACACTGTGGGAGCCATAAACAGACATACTTCCTCCAGGAACCCGCAGTCTTGAAAAAGAGATAGGCTGCATCGGATCATTCTCTTGTGGGGCATAGTGTGACAAACGACCGAAAAGAGGTGCTGAGAAGTGCTGTGAATGCACCAAGGAAGGAGAGATTACTTCTGGGTTGAATAGGGAGAACTTCCTGGAAGAAACAGTGTTGATAAAGAATGGGGAAAGTCTGTCAAACTCAATGGCAGGGACAGGTATTCAGGGTAGCAAGGAACTAAAAGCAAAGTCACCAGGGCAGGGATGTAGGGCACAGTTGGGGGTCACAGATGGAGAGGCAGATGAGGCAGGAAAGGGGGTCAGGTCCCCATTGTCAGCATGATAAATGCCATGGTCAGGAGGTTCGACTTTATTCTGGGATAATGGACAAGCATTGTCTCACTCTAGGCTTTGGAACTAAGTAAATGACATGATCAGAGTAAAATTCAATTCAATTCACCAAAATGTATTGAGTAGCAACGATGCACCCAGCCCTGTACTTGATGTCGTGCATTCAGAAACCATCTTAGTGCTGCCTTCAATGTCCCTAGAGTCTAGTGGGGGACGGATATTTGAACAGATAATGTCAACAAAAATAGTATATTGAGCTCTGCTAAATAAGCAGGAGGCCATTGGCCTGAGGTTCTCTCCCTATTTTCAGTTCCTACTTAACAAACTGAAACCTAACTTAGGAGTATATTTTTTGTAACAAATAGTTGGGTTTCAGTCAATCATAAACAACTGAGCTTCAGGCACCCAACTGATCCAACTACACCCAATTAAGTCAAACACCTAACAGTATCTAACAGATAATATCTTTACTTTGCTTCTGTGTTTGGCCTGCAAAACTTGCTACTCATGCTGCTGGATGGAGCCCTCTCACCTCTTCTGGTTCTGATTTCTACCCAATTCAGGAATCCTTCTTTGCTCAAATGAACTCTGTTAAATTTAGTTTGTCTAAAATGTTTATTTTAACAGCTCATATAGATGTATCTAAAGGAGGCTATGGGGACCCACAGAAAGTAATATGGGGGCTAAGGGAGAAGTTGATACCTAACATGAGTCTCACAAGCACTTAAAGAGTTATTTGAATGAAGAGAAGAAAGAAGGATATTCCAGTTTAAGAGAATACTGTGATCAAAATCACAGAACGTCAAATAATACTGGATGTATAAAAAAGACAGCAGCTCCATTCTACTAGTGGCTCAGAGTGAGGCAGAGAGAGGGCAGTGAGGGAGAAGAGGAGATGAGGGGCAGGGACTGTGCTTTGGAAACTTCACTCAGGATGGAAGCAGGGAAACCAGGAGACTATTGCAGAGGCCAAGTCCCACAGGTGTTACATTAAGGAGGTGCACCCCAAATAGAAATTCCAAACTTTCCATGGGAGTCTCACTTAAAGGGGTTCAAGTATATATTTTGCCAGGCAACTCTTATTAATACTTCAAGTTATTTCCTAATCTTCAGCATCCTCAGAACTCCCATTCTTATTCCAGGAGAACCCTCGCCCCATCTTCAGTGTTTCATTCCCACCACCTGGTTTTTTAATCCCCTTTCTCTTCTCTGCTGCACCAGCAGATCACACTTACCCTATGAGTGTTATACTTTTGCTCTATGTTTGATTTTCTGCACCTACTCCAAATCTTTACACACAGATTTTTATCCTCTCTTCTCTGCCAATAGGGCTTGATGGTGTCAGAGCAAGTGGGCTACTTTGTAATGAGGATGGGGGTTGTGGGAGGCTCTGAATCCACATATGTTAACAATTTGGGGCCAGTTACAATAATTAAAATATAAGACAATCAGAAAGAGCTAGAGAAGTGGGAGTATAATGGAATAGAAGACATAGAAGTGAGATAACTTGTAGAAACATAGTCAGTGCCGAAAAACTAACCAAAGTAGGACAGAGGCAGAGAGAGCTAGGACTTTAAAACTGCTTTGTAGTTTGAATCTAGAATAAATAACAGTAGTGTGATATTATTCACCATGTCTGGGGGATACAGACAGAGAAACATAAGAGAAAATAACAGAAGATGATAAACTTGGCTTTGTCTATGCTTAGCCTGAGGTGTCGACAAGATATTCAGGTCATATTTAAGAACCAGAGTACTTCAATCTGTGGCCATACACCAGCTATCTCTAAACCTGTGTGTTACAAAACACCATTCATAATCAAAATCAAATTCTTTTGGAAAATGACCTATAGTAGCCTGTTCTTGGAGATTGTTTGTACGTGGATAACACTTGCAGGAAATAAACCCGTTTAACTTTGTTTCCAACATTCTTCCTACCCACCCCCTTTTTCTTTTTTTCTCAGAATACCTCAGCATCCTAGAGAACGTTTTTTTCAGGGACAATGTTCTAAGAAATGCTCATTAAAACACTGCAGGTCTCTAATCAGGGGAGGTTTAAGACAGAAGGAACATGGTGTGGGAGAAGGCAGTTGGTTTGCATGGGAGTGAGAGTTGAAGCATTATGAACTGCTGAATCACCAAGAGTGAACAGAAAGAGAAAAGGAGGTTGGAGACAGAACATTTATAAACACCGTTTGATATCTCAAATGACACACAGAGGATATATTTGGAAGGACAGCAAGTTGTAATGGCAAAATCATGTGTTTCAGAGTGATCGAATCTTTTTAAGATTCCATTTTCTTTCTGAAAATTGATGTCTACCTTGTTGGGTGGTACTGAGATTTAAAATCGATATGTGAAACATCTTCCACATAGAAAACACATAATCCACTCTCAATAAATACTATTCTTAATACTGCTTTCATTTAAGTTTTTCTTGATAAATTGAAGCAAAACCTTGATGAATACACTGTGGCCTTAAAACTTGAATGTTGGGCAATTACATATGAGAAATCTCAGTCATTTGTATCAATACCCTAATACAGGGAAGCAATATTAGTTCAGACAAGCCTCAAGCAGTAACAGCATGGTACAGGAACAGCATCCATAGTAACTAGGCAATGAAAGAAGACACCATAGGAATTTCCCTACGGTACCAGGAACTATGTTTTTTTCATCTGTTTTTCATGAAGAGATGCTGGAAGCTAATATCTGAGCCTCAGTGAATACATTTGCTCTCCATATAAAATCCTAGGCTAAAAACCCCTTCCATGTGAATGACTGTGGGTATCAAATTGCCATGATGGGACATCCTCTGACAACAGTCATTATCTGGCACCCTCAGGGTGAGACCAGGGGAAAGGCATCCACAACAAAATACTGGCTAATGAGATATATTTCTGTCTAATATGTCGCAGTGATACAAATGCACACCTTAGTCATTTTCAATATTGGACAATTGAGCACACAAGCCCAAAAAGGATTCTGAATTTAGAGTTAAAAGTTCTGTTAACTGCCACAGCAGATTAGATTTTCTTTTCTCCAGCAAAAAATAGGGGCAATTACCAAGATTTTACCCAAGTCAATTCATTCCAAACCCCAAAGGAATGGTCACCAGAATTTATTATCTTGCAGTCTTTCGGAGGGTGACCTCATAGGTCTCAGGTCTGCCTGAGGAGCCTGGTGTAGTTAAGACTGGACATTAACATGACTGGTCAGTGTTCTTAATCAAGAAGACACTCCATAGCAGCCAAGATGTGGGTGAGACCCATGACCAAAGGATGGCAATCAAGTCATTGTGGAAATGTCTGAGGCATTTGGGTTATTCAGATCCTTGGGAAGGAACAGTGGCAGGGCGACAGATTTGTGGTCATGCACACACAAGGTATTGTGGCAGGAGATACTCACATGTTATTCTCTGAGCAAACATAGGCTAGTGTGTAAATGAAATTTGCCATAAAAATTAATGGGGTTTCTCTCAGGTGAGTACTTGCAGGAGAAAATGGACACTATGTACTCTGATTGGTTTACATGGTCACTTGCCTAAAATCACAAGATTGGGGCAGAGTGAATACACACACACACACACACACACACACTCACACACATATAAAATATCTTAAATATATATATTATATATGTATGTATAAAAAACAATGTTGCTTAAAATGTGTCCCAAAGACTGGCAGTGTCAGCATTGCCTGAATCTCAAATCACCCAAAAGTGCAAATTCCCAGGCCACACCCTAGGCATGCAGGAAACAGAATCTCTGAGTAATATGTTTTAAGAAGCTTTCAGGTCATTCTTACATACAGTAAAGTTTAAGAAGCACTGCTCTAGACCTTTATCTGATGGGTCAATAATTGACACATCTCTCCACTTCCACCTACTCCCCAAACTAGGCTGGCTTCTTCACCTTTCTGCCCTGAGTTTCCGGTTCTCTGCCTCTGATAGCACCTGACTAGACCATCTGATTACATATAAGAGCTCAGTTTGGAATTTTTATCACCCACAAAAATCAGAATTTTAAGTATGAAAAGAAGCTGTGCAGAGGCAGTAAAAATACTAATTTTTAGCTTTGCGATTTGGTTTGCAGCAGACAAAACACATTTATAACTTTTTTCCAAGTTCTATTCATTTCCAAGTTAACAATGATATAAATAAAGGCATGGAAAAAGGAGGAAAACACTTATATGAGCTATAAGTTGCTCCTGGGAAGCTTTTACTTCAGCTTGCAACTTCTCAATGCACTGAAAAGGAGAAAAGTTGAGAAACCAAGTATGTAACTCTTTCTTTTACATACTCAAAGTAGTGCAGACATATCTGTATATCAGTTTTCAAATCTTATGAATGGTAGCATTATTTCAGCTACATGTTTTGAAAATCATTATTGGAGAAATCATCCCCATTTTCCTATTTCTCTTCCATTCTATGGAAGAGCCCAAAGAAAAAACACACAAATGTATTAAGAACTAGGATATGTCTGAATAAGGTAATGTTAGCTTGACGTGCTATGGTTAACGCAAACACCCCTCTATCACACACACACACACACACACACACACACTCTATATATAATATCTAGATAGAGATATATATCTCCACATGAAAACATATTCATATATTCCAAAAACAGATACAAACCCTTTAGGTTAAACAAGATGTAAATTTATATAATGATATATATAAGATAGAGATCAATCATTTCTTATAATTGATTAAAAAACACATGCTGAATGTTAGAATCCTCTTGTTTGCACAGAAAGAAACTACTCCTTGTTTAACAACTAAGACATTTGTACAATCAATATCATTTATAAAATAAATAGAATATTTAGCTAATAGTATTCAAAAAGATGCATATCAAACAAACTTTAAAACCACTACTAGCAAAATAAATTTTATGTCAATATTCACCAGGGAATAAAATTACTTTTAGCAAATATAAATACTGTTATTTGCCATTGTGAACTTGAAAATATGAACTTTTAATCCAGACTGAAATGGCTTTGCAGAATTGTCAGTTCATATAAAATTAGGTAACTTTTAAAGTAAAGATGACTTTGTTCTATAACATACCTGATCTTTTACAAGAACCAGTTTTTCATATGGTTCCTCACTGGCTTCCTTGTGGTTCACAGCCTCCAGTTTTTCCCTCCAGCCGGGATACTTGTTCAAGCAGTTTTGATTTTGTTGCTTCAGAGACTGAAAGCTGAAGATATTTTCTTTATAAGGGCATGTAAGTACAGTAATATTTTAAAAGCTCCTTTTAAAAATTCAACTTATAAATAATTTATCTTCCACGAATATCTATTAAATATGAAAATAGCTTCTGGAACATTTCTCATAGATGATAAATTAGCATAGAGAAAGAAGGAAAAAATTGATTTTATTTATTGTTTATAATTAAGATCTTTCTAAGCAGGAGATGAATCCACATAGTAACAATGGGCAGATAAATTTCTCAAAAATCTCAACACTCATCTTCATTGTGTTTCAAGATTGCACTTTATTTGTATAGCTGAATCTGAAACTAGTATTGTGGTTTACATATGGTCTTTGAAACATAACTCTTGGGGGGGCTACAGCTCTCTAGAAAGAGTGGGAGTTCTGACTCCCTTGAATGTTCACCATAGAAGCAGCAGGGTGTATTTAACTAGGGGATATGCAGGAATTTCAAGTTAAAGTCTGATCAAAGGCAGATCTATGCTAAGCCACAACCAAAAAATTCCTAGCAATGACTTTGTCTTTATTTGACTGTTTGTAGATTCCTCTTGAGGAAAGTGGTAGTTTGATAGTCCTTAGTCTCTAATTCCCTTGGAGAGGGCCTGTACTAGCTTCTCCTTTCATTCTGGCAGCTATTGTGCTTTTTCTCTATAGTTCAGCAACAATCCTTAAAGACTCACTGGAATCCTTAAAGACTGTCCTGGAAAAAAACACACGATTTTGTATTCACTGAAACTTCTAGGGTATTCTCTAAAGCATGAATTATCTCTACATCTCTTTTGCATTACTCTGAATGTTATTGCAAGGCATACTGTCTCATCTTGAAAAAACTTAATTGTTCTTAAATTTTTAAAGACAAGCTACCAAATGTGGAAGCACGAAGAGGTCAGTCTGCCAAGGAAATAAGTACATCATCTCTACTGGTCCATCATATACCAGCATATCATATACACTGTGAGCATATCATACATACTGGCACTGAACCATCCAGCCACACACTCATTCACTGGGCAAATGTTTGCTCAGTTGCCTGCCTCCACAGCTGTTGTGTTATGTGCTGCAAATTAAGAAAGTGCAAAATAAGGTGTAGAGGGAACACACGTGTTACGAACTGTTGGCCATGCCTTTTGGCTCTTGGTGGCCTTGAAGGCCTGTGGTGCTCCTCATGACCACTGACACGTTTAACTCCTGAGTGCATGTTGGTTTGGGATTGCAGTCTGGCTTTTCTGCCTACCCTTCTATTTTATTAGAGACACAGTATAGCGTAAGGGTTAAAGCCATAAACTCTTGTGTCATTATCCTTTGGGTAAAAAAATCTCAATTTTTTAACAAAAATTAGCCAGGCATTGTGGTAGGTGCCTGTATTCCCAGCTACGAGGGAGGCTGAGGCAGGAGAATTGCTTAAACCTGCGAGGTGGAGGTTGCAGTGAGCCAAGATCTCAATTTTGCTGTTTACTACCTGTGTGATCTCAGCAAGTTACTTAGCTTCCCTGGGCTTGAGTTTTCAAATCTGTAAATAGCAGTGGGGATGAAAAGAATACTACTTATCTCATGGTTCAGTTGTGAGGTTTTCATGAGCTTAAACAACAGAAACACTTAGAACGATGCCTGGAACATATCAAGCATCTAGCAGTTCTTATAATGATTCTTCTACCTCTTCTAGATCACAGTAGGTGTTCTGGGTTTTATCTACATATTTATCAAATGGTTTTTTCTTTTTTTTGAGATAGAGTCTCACCTTGTCACCCGAGTTAGAATGCAATGGTGCAATCTCTGCTCTGCAACGTTCGCCTCTGGGGATCAAGTGATCCTCCCACCTCAACCTCTCGAGTAGGTGGGACTGAAGCCGCACACCACCATGCCTGGCTAATTCTTTGTATTTTTGATAGAGATGGGTTTTCACCATGTTGCCCAGGCTGGTCTTGACCTCCTGAGCTCAAGTGTGCCCGGCCTATTTATCAAATTGTAAAGCAAAAACAAAATATCTGAAAATGTCATAACCTTTATGAGCTGTATACCCTGAACTCAAACTATATTTTATTTGTTCATTTCCTGTAACAACTCTAATCTTCAGGGAAAACTCCTTTCTATGTCCGGAGTTATTTTTTTCTCAAATATTATATCTCTTAGTTGGGCCCATTTTGTTCCCATATCCTGTCCATCATGTGATCCACTGTTACCATTTTGTTGTCTTTCTTTTAAATCTATCTTCTCTTGTTTAAAAGCCTTTCTTCATTCACTCAACAGGCATCATTTATTCAATCATTTGTTAAAGAAATAAGTTGGACATTTATTATATGTAAGAATTTATAGATTAAAAAACGAAAACAATATTGTTCACATCCTCAAAACACTCATACTTTAGCCAGAAAGTCAGACCATTTAAAAATAGCTATTATATAATGCAAAACTATATAGGTGAATGAATAATATGAATAATATTTAACACTTATTGGGCACTTACTACATGCTGGACAGTCTGTTTTCAAATTTGTTTTAGTATTGCAATTTATCTTCAAAACATCCTAAATGTTCATTCTATTACAGCTCCCATTTTGCAGATAAGGAAATTGAGTTTCAACAGAATTATATAACTTATCAAAGGATATAGCAAGTAAGTTCTGGAATTCAAGTTTTCAGTAGTGGACATCAGGTTTGACTTCCTACACCCCAATTTGACCCCAGCTACAAAGTAGGCCCTGGTCATCATGACAGTTCTATCCTCTTTGCTGTTGATTGGTTCAGGAACCAAGGCATGAACTAATGAGAGCCTGGCTTTCCTGTGGCAAAGTTATCGTATAAGGAGATGTGACCTAATTTGGGTTACTCACACTGCAGGGAAGTGGAGAGTGATTTGGAGAAGCACCTTCTGTCACCAACTAGATGTGAATGCTACTATAGCCATCCTACAGACATAGGAAACCAGGCATATGATGAATCCACACTCAGAAAGGAAGAGCAAACAACAGAAAAAAACTTACGTTCTTGATGACGTTATTAAAGTGCTTTATTGCCTAATCTTGAAGCATACCCTACCTTGCAACTTGCACTTAGTGAGCCATAAGTTCTCTTATTAAGGAGTTGAGTTTTCTATTACTTGTTGCCATAAGTATTCTACTGATACGTTGTTTGGTTCCAAGATTCCATGCTCTTGACCACAAGTGAGAAAAGTTAATGAAAAACAGCAGAAACTAACATGTATTTGGTAGCTACAGTATACTAGGCATTCTGTTGGGTGCTGCATATATAAATATTACCTTATGCCATTGCTCAAAACCCTATCGGCAATTTTCTTTACATATTTTGTTACCATCATTGTAAAGATTGAGAAACTTAATGCTTTAGTGGTGAATTAACTTGCATAAAATTCTACAGCTAATAAGAAGAGGTTGGAATTGGGCCCTCATTTGTCTGCCTCCATCCGTGGGTTTTATATTGTATCCAAATCCTGACCCTGAGACTGCCTGTCACAATGAGACCTGTGCTGTTTTTTTCCTTATCATGTGGACTTCAATCTTTCTCAGGTTGTTAACTTATATTCTTAAAGGAAATATTTTTTCTAAGACCTAAGAACTCTCTCTAACCCACCATCTTGCTTCCTTTTTATATAGACACCAATCCCTTATTTCCTCTCCTTTTTAAAGAAGTTTCTTACTGAATATCTCTTTGACTCAGATCTATTTAGCTCAGGTTCAGCTTAAGACTAAGAAATGTTGACTTAGAATCAGGATATCTATGTTTTAGTCTTAATTCTACAGATCACTGACTCTATAACCTTGGTGCCCATAACAGAATTTTAAAAATAATTTCAACTTTTTTTTTTGATTCAGCAGTATATGTACAGATTTGCTACAAATCAAGAACTCAACCCCTTTTACAATAGCTGCAAAAATAAAATAAAATAACTTAGGAATATACATAACCAAGGAGGTAAAAGACCTCTACGAGGAAAACTACAACCACTGCTGAATGAAATCATAGAGAACACAAACAAATGGAAACACATCCCATGCTCATGGATGAGTAGAATCAATATTGTGAAAATGACCATACTGCCAAAAACAGACTACAAGATCAACACAATTCCCATCAAAATACCATCATCATTCTTCACAGAATTAGAAAAAAAATTCTAAAACTAATGTAGAACCAAAAAAGAGCCTGCATATCCAAAGAAAGAGTAAACAAAAAGAACAAATTTGGAGGCATCACATTACCTGATTTCAATCTAAACTATAAGGCCATAGTCATCAAAACAGCATGGTACTGGTGTAAAAATAGGTATATAGACCAATGAAATAGAATAGAAAACCCAGAAATAAACCCAAATACTTACAGCCAACTGTTCTTTGACAAAGCAAACAAAACCATAACGTAGGGAAAGGACACCCTTTTCAACAAATGGTGCTGGGATAAATGGCTAGCCACAAGTCAGAGAATAAAACTGGATCCTCATCTCTCACCTTATACAAAAATCAACTTAAGATGGATTAAGGACTTAAATCTAATACCTGAAACTACAAAAATTCTGGAAGATAACATTGGAAAAACCCTTCTAGATATTGGCTTAGGCAAGGATTTCATGACCAAGAACCCAAAAGTAAATACAATAAAAACAAAGATAAATAGCTGGAATTTAATTAAAATAGAGATTTTAATTAAATTAAAATGGTATTTTTAATTCATTTTAATTAAATTAAATTGTGACGATTTTGTCATGCAAAAGGAACAGTCAGCAAAGGAAACAGACAACCCAGAGTGGGAGAAAATCTTCACAATCTATACATCTGACAAAGACTAATATCCAGAATTTACAACAAACTCAAACAAATCAGCAAGAGAAAAGACAAACAATCCCATCAAAAGTGGGTTAAGGACATGAATAGACAATTCTGAAAATGAGATATACAAATGGCCAACAAACATATGAAAAAATGTTCAGCATCACTAATGATCAGGGAAATGCAAATTAAAACCACAATGCGATACCATCTTACTCCTGCAAGAATGACCATAATCAAAAAATCAAAAAACAGTAGATGTTGGCCTGGATGCGGTGATCAGAAAACACTTCTACACTGCTGGTGGGAATGTAAATTATTACAACCACTTTTGAATACAGTGTGAATATTCCTTAAAGAACTAAAAGTAGAATGACCATTTGATCCAGTAATCCCACTCTACTGGGTATTTACCCAGAGGAAAGAAGTCATTATATGATAATGATACTTGCATGTGCATGTTTATAGCAGCACAATTCACAATTGCAAAATCATGGGACCAACCCAAATGCCCATCAATCAATGACTGGATAAAGAAACTGTGATATATATATATATATATATATATATATATATATATATATATATATAATGGAATACTACTCAGCCATAAAAAAAGAATGAATTAATGGCACTCACAGCAACCTGCATGAGATTGGAGACTATTATTCTAAGTGAAGTAACTCAGAAATAGAAAACTAAACATTGCATATTCTCATTTTGTAGTAAGTTTTACAAAGCTACAGTAATCCAAATAGGATCTGACTGGAATACAGATAGACACATAGAGCACTGAAATAGAACTGAGAGCTTTCAGAAATCAACCCAAAGATCTATGACTGATTTTTGACAATGGAGCCAAGACAGTTCAATAGGCAAAGAAGAGGATCTTCAACAAATGGTGCTGGCACAAATGGATAACCAACATGTAAGAACTTGAAGTTGGACCCCTTTATCACTTCATAAACAAAAATAATGTTAAACTAGATCGATTACCTAAATACATAAGCACAAACTGTAAAATTGTTAGCAGAAAACATTGTGGTAAATCTTCATGATCTTGAGTTAAGCAGTGGATTCTTTGACAGCAGAAAAACAAACAGAAAATTTAAAAATAGTGAAATTGGAGTTGGTCAAAATTAAAAACTTGTGCAGCAAAGAATATAATAAAAAAATGAAAAGACAACTTACAAGATGTGAGAAAATGTCTGCAAATCATATATATGATAAAAGTTTAGTGTGCAAAGCATATAAAGAACTCTTATTATTCAGCAACAAAAAGACAAACCACCCAATTGAAAACTGGGCAAAGACTTGAGCAGACATTTCTCTAAAGAAGACGCACAAATAAATGGCCAAGAAGCGTAAGAAAAGATGTTCAACATCACTAGTCGTTAAGGTAGTAGGAATCAAAACCATAGTGAGATTCTACTTTGTACCTACTCTTATGACTATAATTTTAAAAATGGAAAATAAAAGATGTTGCTGAAGATATGGAGAAATAGAAACCCTTGTACATTGCTGGTAAGAATGTAATATGTTACAGGCAATGTGGAAAAAATGACAAATCAAAAAGTTAAACAGAATTACTGTGTGATCTAGCAATTCCACTTCTACATATATATCAAAAATAAATGGAACACTTAGGTTCACAAAATATGGCATACAAATGTTTATTCATAACAGCTAAAGGTTGAAAACCAAACGTCCATCAACAGATGAGTGGATAAACAAATTGCATTGTGTACACATAATGGAATATTATTCAGGCATAAAAAGGAATGAAGTACTAATACCTGCTATAACTTGGATAAACCTCAAAAACATTATGTTAAGTGCAAAAAGCTACATACAAAAGGTCATATTAGATAAATCCTATCATCTGAAATATCCAGAATAAATAAATCCATAAAAACAGAAAACAGATTAGTGATTGTCAAGGGATGGGAGGAAGAGGGTTTGAGGAATGATTACCTAAGGGCCTAAAGTGCTCTTCTGGGGTGATGGAAAAGCATTGAAACTTGACAGAGTTGGTTGCACAATATTGGAAATGCACTAAATGTGACTGAATGTATATTTCAAAATGATGAATTATAAGTCCTGTGAATTTTACCCCCATTAAAAATAGAAAATAAATAAAATGATTTTCTTAGGTTTAGAAAATTGTTAGCATTATATCCACTCATTGAATGCTACCAGAAAAAGCATCACAAACTTGGATTCACTGGTTTCATTTTAAATTAATACGGACAAACCTCAGGTGGGTACTCCACACTACCCTGAAATAAAAATACCACTATATTTTTCTCGTAATAAATTGGCTTTCCTCTTCTTTGAGGTATTTATTTCCCTCAACTTTCTCTTCAAATATGATTTCATACTTCCCCTCTTCAAAAATTCTACCCATCCCAAATGACAATCTCAGTAAGTTCCTGAAAAAATAGAAACTGCCAGATACTCCCTCCCCTTCACACCAGTTAATCTATAAATCTTACTGCAGCAGATACTGATCATCTATTTCCCATGAGTTTTTTTCCCTTTTATCCCTTGCTAACCAAAACCCAACTTGGATTAGCTAGCATCCATGTGTTCAGGAGAGCGTGGCCTTGTCCAGCCCTGAGGCATGAATCATGATTGAACTGTATTAGTCATATTTGTTTCATTTCCAGGTATAAGAGATCATTTTTGATATGGGCATGCAATATATAGAGGCTCTGGGACCTTGAGGAGGATTTTTGACAGATTTTTTAAAAGATGCACAGGAGGAAGCACATCTCCTTTTATCAGGATGTAGTTTTAACTGCCTATTGCATCGAATTACTGCAGATGCCTTGCAAGTATGACACAGCCAACAAATAGAGAGTGGTAGAGCAAAGAGTGGACAGCCTCTATAATCTTGGTAACTTTTTTTTGTTTTCTCGTGACAGATTCTCATTCTGTCACGCAGGCTGGAGTACAGTGGTGTGATCTTGGCTCACCTCAACCTCCACCCCCCAGGTTCAAGTGATTCTTCTGCCTCAGTCTCCAGAGTAGCTGGGATTACAGGTGTGCACCACCACGCCTGGCTAATTTTTTTTTTTTTGTATTTTTAGTAGAGACGGGATTTCACCATGTTGATCAGGCTGGTCTTGAACTCCTGACCTCAAGTGATCCACCTACCTTGGCCTCCCACAGTTTTGGGATTACAGGCGTGAGCCACCACGCCCAGCCCTTGTTGACATTCTTTAGCCACTGAATTAATCAATTCTGAAACTGGCCCACCTATAGACATAGTGTTATATAAGATGGTAGCCGGCATTATTGAAACAGCCAGGTGGGCGGGGGTCCCTGGCAAAAACTCCAACTGGCCTGAGCACTGGAAAGAATGCACACTGGGGCGGAGCTACACAGTTCATGCCCTTTGCAGTGGGGAGGAGCTTGTCCCTACTTTTCCTGTGTGGAACCTGAGATTGAAAGGGCAAGGTGGGAAATGCACCAACAGAACTCTGGCCTTGTGGAGAGTCCCTGTTTCCCCTTTTTTTCCTTTTCACCCAATGAAACCCTGCTTTATTCACCCTTCAAACTGTCTGTGAGCCTAAACCTTCGTGCCGGTGGGACAAGGACCCTGTCTTTAGCTGAACGAAGGAAAAGTCCTGCAACATTATTACATTACTTTAATTGGGATTCTGTTACCTGAAGAGGAAAGCATCCTTACTGAACAAATAGAGACGATATTCTTCCGCTTATCAAAGGCCAACCATTGCACTTGGCTTTGAATCCTATCACATCTACCTGTCACAAAGCCTTTGCTCCTGTAATTTCTGTACTCTATCTCCCAATCCACTCCTGCGTTTTCTAGTTTACTCTTTCTGAAAGTTACCATTCAGCTTATAAACATGACATAGATACTTCCATGAATGAAAGGTGTCCACTGAACTCGCCATTGCCTCTCTCTCCATCATCATCCCATGCTTTTGCTTCTTTTCCAAAGCTTCGTAAAACAATCACCTTCTCATACTGTTGTTATTTTTTATAATTGTAGTCTTTTAAAAAGGCACATAAAAATTATTGGCTTATAGAACTGAGGAGTCAGAAATAGGTATTGTTTCACATACACTAGATTCCACAAACTCAAACAAGGTCATAGTATTCTGTCTCTTTCTACCTCCAAATCTCAGTGCTTTCCTGTGTTTGCCTTGTTATTTCCCATTGCAGACAAGCTATCTTCACAGTGGGAGAAATGGCACCTAGAGACTTCCAGTTTCATGGCATTAATAGTAAGGCACTTCATCTTCCAGTAAAAATTGAAAAAAGACTCTATTAGATCATATGACTTCTCCCAAATCAATTTTTATGGTCAAGAAAATGGGATATCATAATTGAATGGACCTAGATCTTGTGCTCAAAAGTCATTCCCTCTAGCCAGGAATACTGTGATTTACAGCCATAGAATTATGAAAAAGGTTGGAGTGAGAAAGGAGCCATTCTCCAAATAAAGCAGACATCAAAACAGAAGCCAATTACAGTCCACCCTTGCCCCCTGGTGTTCAGCACGATCAAATCCTTATACCTATACATAATACGTATTTCCTAAAATGCTCCTGCATAATATAATGCATCTATTCTATGTTAATCCAAAAATGCACTCACTCCCTCTCAAAAGGAGAGAAGCCAAAATTATATCAAGTTACTGCCTTTAGCTCCACATTCAGATTTCCAAACTATGTGCATTCCCTCCTGAATCAGATCTGGATGAGAATCGTCATGATATAGCACCTAAAATTAAATAAAGAATACACCATCCCTAATATGCCCAACATACAGAAAAACCAGAATAATCAGGAACAAGGGGAAATAACTTACAATTGTCATCAGCCGTTGCAAATTCTATTTGCACATTCTATTAGTCAGAGAGAGAAAGGCCACACTGTCCTGGCAGTGCAGTGACTGGAGGTAGCTGAAAAATTTGACTGTTTCTGACCTCTAAGAGCTTTCTTTTCTTTTACGTCTATGGCCACAGCCAAGAAAAGAGCTACAGGGAATTCCTTTGGTGAGGAATTGTACTAAATTCCAGTTTCAGGTATGTCACCAATTTATCTATTTGCCAAGCCCACTGCAGTTATATTATAGAAACTCAGTGCAAATATGTTTAGGTTAAAAAGAGAATTGAGCTAGGTTTGGTGGCTTGCACCTGTAATGTCAGCTACCCGGGAGGCTAAGGTGGGAGGGTTATTTAAGCCCAGGCATTCAAGGCTATACTGAGCTATGATCATGCCACTACACTCTAGCCTGTACAAAAAAGTGGGGTCAGGTCTCTAAAAAAAATAAAAAATAAATTGGTTCATTTAACTGGGAAGTAGAGGCACCACTAAATCCTGAATCTCAAATAAGATTTTCAGAAATCTCTGACTCTACAATTGGCTCTTTGTCCATTCTCTCTCAATCTCTCTCTCTTCCCCCCCCTTTTCTTTTCTTTTCTTTCTCTCTTTTTCTTTCCTTTTTTTTTTTTTTTTTTTTTTTTTAATTTTTAGACAGAGTCTTACTCTGTCACCAGGCGCCAGGCTGGAGTGCAGTGGCGCGATCTTGACTCACTGTAACCTCCGCCTCCCAGGTTCAAGCAATTCTCCTGCCTCAGCCTCCCAAGTAGCTGGGACTACAGGCACGCTCCATCACGCCCAGCTAATTTTTTGTATTTTTTAGTAGAGACGGAGTTTCACCATGTTGGCCTGAATGGTCTCGGTCTCTTGACCTCGTGATCCGCCCGCCTGGGCTTCCCAAAGTGCTGGGATTACAGGCGTGAGCCACCGCGCCCGGCCTCCTTTTCTATCTCTATCTCTATATCTTTCTCTTACTATGGAAAAATTTTCCAGTAACTGGGAAGAGGGCTGCCAGCAGCCTAAATTACATTCCTCTCCCAACCACTCTTCCAATCTGACTTCTGTCTTCAACTACTTTATTGAAATGGATTTTGTCAAGGTTTCCTCTGACACTCATTTTACCAAATGCAATATACAATTTCCTAGGCACCTTATTCAACATCACAATACAATATTATACATTAGAGCACCTCATGCCCTTTGAAACACTTTCCTGTTTCTGCTTCTACAACAGAGTTCTCTGGATGTCTTTCAGATTCTCAGTTCCCTTAGCTGGATTTTCCTCTTCTTCAAATCTTCTACATATTGAGATCTGAGGATGTGCTCCTGGGCACTCCTCTCTGTTTTATCTATACTCTTTCTCTAAGTAATCTCATTAGGTACCACAATTTAAATGCCAATTACATGTTGATGACTCCCAATTTTCAAATGCACAGCCACTCAGCTACACACACACACACACACACACACACACACTCCAACAACCTATTTGATATTGACATTTAAATGTATACTAGGCAAATCAGAATTAATATGTTCAAAATGAACTCCTCATAATCTATTCCCTCCCCAGACTTCCTTCTTTCAATAAATGGCACCATCCATCCATATGTTTAAGCCAGAAAGAAAAAAGTCTCCTCTTTTTCTCACCATCCACCCAATCCATCACTTAGTGCAATTATTAGATCCGCTACACTAAATGATGTGAATATTATATTTGTCTCCTCTTATTGTCTGTTCTCCAAAATTTTCTCCTCCACAACCCAAACATTTACATGCAGCAATTAATATTGCAGAATAGATCTCCAGTGTCACTCAAAAAACCACTGAAAAACAAATTAAGTCTTGCCAGACCTTGTAGAGCTCATGCTACAGAGAAAGGAGGGACTTAATTTAAAAACAAAGCCTTCTATTTGCTAAATGCTTTCTTTGCAAGCTGAATTGGATCAGTAACAAATTATGAAATTTCCTGGCAGTAAATAACAAAAGCAAGTGCTTCAAAAATTACCTATCCTACCTGTGGAATGGGCAGAAAACCCTAAATCTGAATGTAGATTTAGCTCACAGAACGGATTTAGTCTCATTTCAATTTTAGGAGTTAAACAAACAACAAACTCTTCATTTTAACCCCATCCCAGACAGAAGAGACTTTTATGTTTATTAATATTTTTTGCCTTCAACAGCTTTTGTGGTCATTTCTAGATTTATGCACATAGATCTCCAAGGGTCTACTTAGAAGCATAATTATCTCCTGTATTTGTCTGCTACAGCTGCCATGGAAGAGTACCACAAACTAGGTGGCTTAAACAACAAAAATTTATTATCTCACAGTTCCAGAGGCTGCAATTCTGAGTTCAAGGTGTCAGCAGAGCTGGCTCCCTCTAAGGACTATGAGGGAGAATCTATTCCAGCCCCTCTCCTAGCTTCTGATGGTTTGCTGGCAATCTTTGGCATTAGCTGGCTTGCAGAAGCATCACTCTGGTCTCCACCTTCAGGTTCGCGCGGCTTTCTCTCTGCATGAGTATGTCCAAATGTTCATTTTTCATAAGGGGCCTATCCTACTCCAGTATGGATAAAGGACCTATCCTACTCCAGTATGGATAAAGGGCCTATCCTACTCCAGTATGATGACCTTATCTTAACTAATTATGAGGGAATGTATTAACTTCTCTTCCCGGGTCCACAAGGGGCGTGGTTTCAAAGGCAAGAACTTCCCAGCAACATGCCAGACCTGCCTTCTTTTACGCCTGCATCCGGGAGCTTAGAGGTCTTTGTCTAACTTTCCCGAACCCGGGAAAGGTAGAGAGCCCAGGTGTGCTCTTCTGTTTAGAGGAGGGGCTTTTGATTGCGAGCCTAGCAGCCAATCCAATATCCAAGTCAGAAAATCAGTCATTCCTGAGGAAGTTTAAAGAACTCCTCTCACTGGAGGAGAACTTGAATGGGGCGGGAGTAAGTCCCAGATTAAAAGACCCCCCCTGCCACTTACCGTGTGGTTTTTCCCTCTCGGGGATCCCCTTCCAAGACAGTGTGAGGGCTCGCTCTCTGTCTATCTAACTCTCTCTCTCTCTCTCTCTCTCTCTTTCTCTCTCTCTCTCTCTCACTGCCTAAATAAATCATTTTTTGCAAAATTCTTTGGGTCCGATATTTTCTTGAATGAGCTCACTGCGATGCCGGGATCCCCTCCCCATTCTTGGGTGAGTGAGAGATCAAGGGCCTGAGAAGAAAACATCTGATGGGGAGGGCGCAGAGCCGTCGTTTCTTCCCCTGCGTCCCGCAACCCGGTCACAACCCGCAACGCGGTCACAACTACATCTGCAATGACCCTTTTAAAAGATAAAGTCATGTTCTGGGGTATGGGGAGTTAGAACTTCAACAATCAATTGGGAGGTTGGTATGCAATTTAATCCATACACCTTCACGTTATTTGGGGGAAAATGATCCCTAATAAAGGATTCTTAACAAAGGATCATTTAAGCTCCAAGTGAAAATAGAAATATTTACCAACAGGTCAATGAATAATTGAAATATAAAGTTCGGGAGGCAGGCAAAGAGATTCCTGAGATTCCTTTAATCTTCAAAAAAAATTCTCTAGGCCTTAAGAATAGACAAGACTACCAGAGAGAAATGAAAAGACATGGGAAAGGTGAAGTGATCAATCATTGACTTGGATATAAAGGGCAACACGTAGATATAAAGGTCAAAAAGCAATAATATTGGGTTCTAAGAAATTAAAGTCAACATGAGATTGGGCATAAAGTAATTACACAGAAATAGAGCTACTGAAAAGCCGACAGCTCTCAATCCACAAATCCAAGTGTATAAGAAATATCACATTTTTTACTTTCTGTAAATCTTATTTTCAACTTTAAGTCCCCACCTCTAGTTACACAACTGTTCTTGAAGATCCTCTCTCCCCAGGGTAGTTTACCCATATGGTAACCTTATATATCCTCAGGGCATTGGTGATGCCTTTCTCGTCCCACCAGAAACCCTTGTCTGCAATCATAGATCTTACAGGTTAGCCAACATTTCACAGGGGTCTAGGACACATTCCTAGGTTACAAAACTCCCTCTAACTGGCACATTCTCAGAGCATTTTCATGGAACAGGGTACCTCTGCTGGTGTGACTCAGAGAGCTGACTCTCTACTCTCCAGTTTGGGGAAAAGGCACTCTGCTATTTGAGTCTCTCTCAGGAGCCTCTGTTTCTCTCAAGTCCTTATTAGTCTCTTCGATGGATTTAGGCTTTTGGAAACAAAAATTAGGCAACTTCAACTTCAGGAAAAGTCCTCTGAGATTAGGAAATACAGAGTCCCCTACTCTGAATGAGGAAGGCAATCATTCTCAGATGAATTTTAACACAGGAAATGATTGCTCCCACCAGAATGGAAGCCCAATTCAACTTACTGCTCTTTTACAGAGTGTGTGGGTTCCAAAGAAAATACAAAATACTCAAGATGAGAGCAGAGGAATAGAGATGGGAAGTGGGGGTGGACAAGGACCCCACACACTCAAAGCAGCAAGATGATGCAGCAGTCCTTTGTGTTACTAAGGGAAACAATCTGAGACAACATATTTGAAGGTAGTCAAAGTAAGTGAAGCTTTAGAGTTAGTACTTTCTTTTGGACACAGGACATGAGCACAGACACAGATAATAAGGGACTTTGAAGTAAGAAGTAGACATCTTGGATGGGGTAGGACAAGAATAGAATAGAACCACGGAAGTCCCATGACCTGAAATTAAAATCCAGAAAAGATCAGAAGTGCCCTCTTAGTTATATTAGGTAAGAGATTTTTGTTTTGTTTTGTTTACCAGTTCCTTAGAGAGGAAGAATTAGTAATTGATTTCATAAGCCATTGTATATACTCTCTAGAGCCTTTGTTTCTGTATGTGCCTGCAGAGTATACTCTGTGTAAAATCAGTCATTCTCAACAATGCCTCTCTGCTGTTCACCACGTTATAGAATACTCCCTGGAGGTATTTTTCCTTGACGGAGCAGATCAGACTTAGACCATCGACCCCAAGACTGCTCTCTATCTTAGGCAAAACCAGAGAGAAGTCCTTACCTTTTCCCCCTTTAAACAATTCTGAAAAAAAGGCATTTATCTGCCTGGGTGTACTATAAATTTAAAATGATTCTGTCAGAATCAGAAATGTAGTGTCAACACAGGGCATAAGTGAGTGGGATGAGTCAACATAAGGCATATTGTGAAAATAGGCTTAAGAAGCTGACGACAGGCAGTGAAGGAAAAAGTTCAGTGAGGGGGAAAGAGCGAAACAGGCTCAGGAAGCTTAGATGCACAAATACTGGGGGTCAGGAAGAAAACAAAGAGTCTCCATAATGTGGACAATTCCTTTTTCATTCATGGTCTTGTGGAAGTATGAATAATGAACATGTTCATTTCATTGATATCCTCCTACTAATTGAAGGACATTTTCTGTTCGGTGATAGAGTGACCTACAGTTCCAATTACCAGCCACTGATGATGCTCTCCTCTTTGGAGATCTGTTTAGCATATTATTTTGTTTATTAATAAAATTATGTTAATTTACTATATATTTTATGTAATGATAATTTCCATCATGATTCATGTTCCCAAACAGACTTTGCTTCTTAAATTACACTCTACAGGGTCATAAAGAAGCAGTTTGTAAACTTTTGATGCTCAGGACATTTTTACACCTCTAAAAATTACTGGGGACTTTTAAAAGCTTTTGCTTATATGGGCTATATCTACTGATATTTGCTGAATTAGAAATTAAAACTTAGAAATTTAAAAGTGCTTTTATTAATTTGTTTAAAAATAATAAACAGTATATGCTAACACAAAAATACATTTTAATTAAAAAGAACTCTTTTTCAAAACAAAACAAAAAAGAAACAGTAAAAAAGTGATATTGTTTTAGATTTTGCAAATTTCCTTAATGTCTTGCTTAATAGAGGACAGTGGGACTTTCATATCTACTTCTGCGTTCATTCTGTCATGTAGAATCTGGAAAACTCTACTCATAAAAGAATGATAGCAGAAAAGAATAATAACCTATTCGTATTATTATCCAAATAGGTTTAACTTTGAAGATCACTTAAGGGTGTTAGCAACCTCCGAGGGATCTCTTGGACAAAATTTTGAGGACCTCTGTGTTGGATCACTGCTTGTCACTAGACACTCACTCAGTAGCCTCAAGAGATTTGCATTGGTATGACTCCAAACTTCAACATTAAACACTTTCTGGGGCTAATAAATGAGATCTTCACACACAAAATGCATGGTTTTCCAAAATTTTCTCCCAGAAGCTCCAGGGACTAAAAAATAGAAGAAAACCTATTTCCAGGAAATGGGTAAAAACAAGCTGTCCAACCTGCTGCCCGTGGCCCACATGCAGCCCAGGACGGCACTGAATGTGGGCCAACAGGCATATTTAATTTTTCTTAAAACATTATGAGGTTTTTTTGTGATTTTTTTTTTTTAGCTCATCAACTATCCTTAGTGTTAGTGTATTTTATGTATGCCCCAAGACAATTCTTCTTCTTCCAATGTAGCCAAGGGAAGCCAAAAGATTAGACACCCCTGGGTTAAAGGATGTGACATAATAGCTAAAGATGGCAAGATTTAGAAGATCTATAAAAGGAAATTAAAATCATCCAGAACTTGGATGAAGAACATATAGCCTAAGTGGTAAATTGAGCCTGCATGGAGTCATCCATAAGAAATGAATCATTTTTAACATCCAATGATTCTAATATAAGCTGGTTGGGTAACCACAGGTTACACAGTCACCTGAAACTTGAGATCAGTCTTGAACCCAACTTTCTCCGCAGCTCCTACATTTAATTCATCACCAAATCCAACTCATAAATTATCTTGTTTCTGTCTTCTCTCCACCAATAATTTAGGCTTTATCATTTCCAAACTGGATTTTTATAAGAGCCTACACATTGATTTGCCTGGCTTCGGTCTCTCAAATCTGTCCTTCTCAGTACCCTAATTGTTTTCTCTCTTAATCACAGATCTGAATGTGCCTCATTCTGTGGCCCTCCTTGCCTAGGGGTCAACTCCAAGTGTAAAATGGAAAAAACATGAGCTTTGACATAAAAGGGACAAGTAATTAATTCTAATTTGATTTAGGACCTCATAGGAGTTACTGTCTGAGCTTCTTACATGGGGTATATGGAATAGTGGGAGATACAGACAAGCAATTATAGGTGGGAGGTGGGCGAGAGATTATGAAAGCACCTAAGGACATCTAACCCAAACTTGAAGGAAGAAGAAATGCATTTTGGAGGGAATGACCTCTAATTGAGGATCTGAAAAGTAGTCTCTTGGCTTCTTTGGATAACGAGGAAGGAGATAAGAGGGAGTGGAGGGAGTTAGCATAGAAATTATAGGCAGAAGCACAGGGGAAAGGGTGTATTAATGAAAATTTGACTGTAAGAAATGAGGCCTTTGTTTTTCCTTAGATTAGATTAGAAAGGTGAGAGAGGATATGATACCTTTAAAGAACTGTAAGTGGTGTAATAGTGGTATACAGGGAGTGGTGTAAGGTAAAGCTGGAGAAACAAGCAGGTGGTCGTATCATAAATAGCATTGTAACATCTGTTAGAGCACAGATTTGACCCTGACAGTGAAAGTCGGCTAATTTAAGATTTAAAGTTGAGAAATAAGAGGTCTGTGTTACAGAATCTTCATTCTAGTTGTAGTGCTGAGGAGTCATTAAACAAGGGCCATAATGAAGGTAAAGTCAGGAGAGACACTGCAGATGGTGGCCTAGACAAGAATGACGACAGTGGAGATAGAGATTCAAAAATGATTTGGGAGTCATCACCCATAGTACTCAGCAATTGATTGCATATGACGGGTGAGGAAAAGGAAAGAATCAAAGCGGCACAGAGTGGCTGGCGGCACTGATCACTGGCCTAGGGAATGCGTGGGAAGAAACAGGCTTGGGGCAAGAAGCAGGCAAGTTGAATTTTAGAGATGGGGAGCTTGAGTTGACTGTGAGAACCGCGGTGGAGCTGTTAAGTAGACACATAATTAGGTCTGGGGTCAGGGAAGACCTGGACTAATGGTGAGGACTTAATGCTTTTCAGCAGATTGTGTATCCTAAAGTCAGATCACCAAGGAGAGTGTATAGAAGGAGCAGACGAGAGGCCTGCAAGCCCACAAAAGAGATTTCAACATTTGCAAAACGGCATATACGATTTTCCAGGACTGTTTGGAGAAATACATGAGCTGAAATTCATGGGAGTACCAGACAGAATGCCTAGCTCATAGTATAAACTCAATAAATATTTATTGAATGAATAATTGAACAAAAGCATATACCTAACTTACTAATTTATCTGTAGACAATAAGCACAGGGAAAGTTCATTTAGCATCTCAAAGAAAACCTTATGAACAAAATACAAGTTAAGCCCATACAAAAAGACACCTCCTTCTAACAGCAGAACCATGACTCTTAAGGCAGGAGGCTTTTTGCTTTTTCTAAAAAGAGAAAGTCACATTTATGAGCACCGGTCAGCTATTTAAAACTGACCTCTGTTTGATCTTGACATTTACAAGCAAAAGGAAGTCTTTAGTTATGTAACAGGCCAGCAATCCACACATCCCGCCTGCAACAACAATACACTACAGAACCTGATTTGTCATTGTGTTTGACTCTATTCAAAACAACACCATCTCTTCACCAGCTTCTATTTTGTTCCTTGCATTTTTTGAAGCTCCCAATTTACGCCAACAAACCAGTAATGAGATGAAGATGAGCATCTGCTTAAATGAGAGGTTGTCCGATTTTGTTTTGTTTTTTAATAAGGAGGGACCTTGTCTGCTGTAAAATCAATCAGAACTCTAGCCAAATTGTTTAATGAAGCTCCTGATAACTAGATTTCATGTTGATAAGGAACCCATTCCAGGTCAAACAGACTGCTTGTGATTTTATGGCATTAAAGTAGACTTCAAAATAGTTCTGAAAACAAAAACTCATTCACAAAACTCATGATTTCAGACTGGCATGTCAAGCATAATTTCTGAGCATTTGCAGAAATGAATACTCCTACCAAGGGCACATTGTTTATTTCAAATAAACTTGACATCAAAAGATCTACTGTTGCATATAAACAACAATAAAAAAAAAAAGAACATTTTTTGGACAATCTTAGTATGCATCAAGTTACTTTTAGCCACTCAATACACACATTCAGTATCTAAAAATTTGCTAGTATCTTTGTTCCTTCTATTCCTAAACGTAAAGAAAAGATAGACTGGACACTAAGATGTACTAAGAGAGAAATAATGGGAGTTTGTTTTAGGGTCTTAGGCATAAAATGATTCATAATATCTTGCTGATTAGAGTTAAACATATTAGATTTTTTTGTGTGTGAGGCATTGTTCCTAGTCAAAACTTTGTAACAATACAAATAAATATACCTGAAGAATTTAGCATAAATGTTAGCAAAGTGGTTAAAACTCTTAAGAGAAAGTAAACTGTTAAAATCTTTCCTTTTCTGTTACTATGATCTATTTCTTCCTTTCTCACCAGCTGCTATTTGAGCCCTGTTTCATTGCTTATGGCACACTCTTACTACCTCATGGCCAAAGAAACCCTAAAAAGAAAAATCCTGTTTCTTTGAAAACACCGTCCTGAAGAGAAAACTTGAGCCCCAAGAGCCTCGATCTAACCTAGGGCAATAATTTGGCCTTAGCTTTTATTGTTTAATGTCAAAAACAACAGGAATAACACACAAACACATGCACACACACATGCACATACACATGCACACAGAGCTACGGTCACCAGTTTCTCAAGGACAAGAGCCCATAGGTTATTTTCAGGAACCAGACTTTCCAGTGGGATTTAAGGTCAAGTGTAGTCCCACAGACACCCATTAGTGTGGTCCAGCAATACTTAACACCATCTGAAGCTCTACGTATTTTCAATGTTTATTTGTTTGCTGTCTGTGTCCTACCAGTAGAATGTCAGCTCCATGAGTCGGGGATCTTATCAATCTTGTTTACTGCTGTATTCTTACTTCTAGATACAGTACCTGACATGTAGTGAATACTCAATAAATACTTGTTAAATGAACAAATGCCTGCTGGCCAACAAAAACAAACAAACAACAACAAAGAAACAAACTAAACTTGGCTTGATCTTGACTTTGAACAGCATGCAAAGCCACCAATGCCCCAAATTGGGTTCTTGCAATAAAGCAGAATGGACCTGAAGGGGAACAGGATGTTGGGGAGCCAGTCAGAATAGATACAAGTCTTTTTCAGAATGGGATGGTTTCTTCCTTTGCATTTTTGCCTCCTCTTGAATTTCCTTTAACTTTCTTGTTCATTCTGACAACATATACTTAATATTTTCTTTCTTCAAATCAATATTACAGTTAATTTGTCCCCACCTCTTACATTCCAGGAGAGTCTTATCATATGACTCCAACAAGGAGAGGTATCTTAGAGTTCAGCTCTTGCCATCGTCTGCTAACTTGAGAGTTGGTTTTCTGTCTTGCTGAGATTATCTCTGCAAACTATAACATGGGGGTCTTGGAGTAATATTATTTTGTCATACCTTCTACATCTTCCCATATTTAAAAGACATCCAGTTGTTAATGTATCTTTATAGAGCACTGACATTATGTCAGGGATTTAGAGAATTGAGAAACCAAATGAAGAAAATTTCCCTCCATTTGTCGCAGTTTCAGATGATAAAACAAAATATCCCATATTTGTTTCTTTCCAGATGAAGTGCCCCCAAAACATCAATATCTCCTCAGGGATAAATCTGACGATTGGGGCTTCCAACATGTGGTACCTGGTGAACGTCACCCAGTTATAGACCAATAGAATAGAATTGAGAGTCCAGAAATAAATGAATACCTCTATGGCCAATTGATTTTGAATATAGATGTTGTGTTAGCCCATTTTCACCCTGCTGATATAGACGTAACTGAGACTGGGTATTTTATAAACAAAAAGAGGTTTAATGGACTCATAGTTCTGTGTGGCTAGAAAGACCTCACAATCATGGCGGAAGGCAAATGTACTTCTTAAATGGTGGCGGCAAGAGAGAATGAGAGCCAAGCAAAAGGGGTTTCCTTTTATAAAACCATCAGATCTTGTGAGACTTATTCACTATCACAGGAACAGTATGGAGGAGAATGCCCCCCGATTCAATTATCTCCCACTAAGTACCTCCCACAACATGTGAAAATTATGGGAGCTATAATTCAAGATGAGATTTGGGTGGGGACACAGCTCAACCATATCAGAGGTGAAGATCATTCAATGGTGAAAGAATTGTCTCCAAGAAATAAAGCTGGGAAAACTGGATAGCTACATACAAAAGAACATGGAGGTTATCAGGACAGTGTACTATGTGCATCAGTAGGGTCAAGCGGTTGAATGAGCAAGGCCCAGATTGCTATTTGCCAACCAAATATCCATTCTTCTTTTCTTAGTTAAAAAAAAAAAATCCCCCTACTTTTGAGAGTGGCACTGTGCCCAGCTAAATATTTGTATTTCTCAGCCTTCATGCAAATAGAACTAGTCAGCAATATATAACAATTCATTTACTGAAGGTGCCACAGAAGTTCTTAAAAGGGGCTGCTCAGCTGACAGTTGTCCATCCCTATTTGCACATGCCTCTTCCTTCTCTATGATGCCTGAAATGTAAGTAAGGTGGCTGCAACTGCAAGAGTATCTTGGACCCAAGGATGCAAGCCATATTTGTGAATGCAGAAAGAGATGGATCTCGGGCCTCTGAAGGTTGTGGAGCTACCTGTCTTCAGATGCCTATGTCCACACTTACTTTAGATGAGTGAAAATTGTCATCTTTCTTTAGGCCATTCTCATTTGGGTTGTTTATCTAATATACTCAAACTTAATTACACTTGATTCAGTCACTCCCATGCAGCTCGAGAACACAGGACAAGGGTGAAAAAGAACCTTGGCCTGAAGATCTGGGTTAGCATTTGGTACTTAAGCTAGAGGAGAACTTGTTATAAATGCAGTTTTGAAACTTACCTCAGACCTATGAATCATAAACACTAGAGATAAGGCCCAGCAATCTGTTTATCAGGCTCTTGAAGTGCCAGTTTGAAAACCTAGGCAAATTCTTGTTTGATGTTGCTGTGTAAGAAATTTCTGTTAAATGTCTTTGGCCTATGACCACATGCTGTTAAGAAGAGGGGCTTTCATCAATGATACACTGGATAAAGAAAATGTGGCACATATATACCATGGAATACTATGCAGCCATAAAAAATGAGTTCATGTCCTTTGCAGGGAGATGGATGAAGCTGGAAACCATCATTCTCAGCAAACTAACATAAGGACAGAAAGCCAAACACCATATGTTCTCACTCATAAGTGGAAGTTGAACAATGAGAACACATGGACACAGGGAGGGGAACATTACACATCAGGGACTGTTGGGGGGTGGGGGCCTAGGGTAAGGATAGCATTAGGAGAAATACCTAATGTAGATGACAGGGTGATGGATGCAGCCAACCACCATGATACATGTATACCTATGTAACAAACCTGCATGTTCTGCACATGTATCCCAGAACTTAAAGTACAATAAAAAAATTAATTTTTTCAAAAAGAATAGGGGCTTTGAATTTTAAAAATACTTAGGTTCTACTTGTAGATTAATAATTCATGTTAGTCTGTTCTCATGCTGCTGATAAAGTCATACCCAAGACTGGGTAATTTAAAAAGGAAAGAGGTTTCATGGATTCACAGTTCCACATGGCTGGAGAGGCCTCACAGTCATGGCGGAAGGCAAAGGAGAAGCAAAGGCACATGTTCCATGACGGCAGGCAAGAGAGCTTGTTCAGGGGAATTCTCATTAATAAAACCATTAGATCTTGTGAAACTTATTCACTATCAGAAGAACAGTATGGAAGAAACTGTCCCCATTGTTCAATTATCTCCATCGGGCCCTGCCCTTGATATGTGGGGATTATTACAATTCAAGGTGAGATTTGGGTGGGGACATAGCCAATCCATATCACAATTTATTGACTATATGACCTTTAGCAAATGACAATGTTTTTCATTCTCATTGTCCTCAATAGAAAATTGGGTTATTGTGTGGCTAAAATGAAATGTCTATAAATCTAAACATGACACATGGAAAATTGTAGGTGCTTAATAAATATTAGTTCCTCCACTCACCATCTATCATTTACAATGCATTGAAGGGATCTGGTCCTAGGCATGTATTTCTGCAGAATGCGAGATTAGGCACCCTCCCCCACCTCCTTGCTTCTGTTATTATTTAAGATGAGAGAGAACCTAAGCCAGGGGAAAAAAAGAAAGGGAAACGCATTTTCTTTGCATGTAACTTAACTGTTCAGGTTAGCCATAGGGTGAGGATACAAGAATGCCTTGTTCCTAGTTTTGTTTTGGGCCTTAAAAGGCCTTAATAAATGTCTCTCTCATCAGGCAAGGGGAAACAATGCCTAGCTCACACATGAGTTATTACTAGGAAGTCAGAAAAATGCTCACACATGCTTTTTCTGAATGTTGGGAAATAAAACTACCATATTTTTCTCATTGAAATTTCTTTGCATTTTGAGTGTCTCCAAAAAACTTCTCTTAATGGAAGCAAAATGGGTAAAAGACCAAAAAGGGACCCCTTGCTGTATCTTGCCTATGCCTCATCCCTACCTGGGAGAAACAATGATAACAAAAAGAGGTCAACTTTCCCACCCAGTTTTCCACCTCCTATCCCCTGCCAAATCATGAAATCTTCTTTCTAACTAGTTTTTATGGCATACTGAATATGAGCATTCTTCAAAAATAAATTGGAAGTGCATATTTTGAAAAAATTATGCATGGATTTCAAAAATAGTTTACATCAAAAGAAACTCACACTAACTTGTTGTAACACATATGTGAACAGGATCTAGTTTGAGTACTAAGAAGGATGACACATTTTGAAAAGAGGCCCTATCAGAGGAACATGAATTCTGCTAAAATGGAAGCAAGAACAAACATCAAATTTACGTGAAGCTTGGGTTTAAAGAATAGTGAAATTATTACAAAAAGTTTATATACACAATGCCCCAAAGAAATTGGCAGTTTATATGTAGATAATTTGTTTTAAAAGTGATGAGAACATGTTGAAGGAGCAGCTTGTGCAGCAGACCATTTGCATCCATTTTTGAGGAAAAAATGTATCTTGTTTGTGTTCTAATTAACCTACAAGTAATAAGAGAAACAACAGTCAACACCATAGACATCTCAACTGGTTCAGCATACACCACCCTGACTGAAAAGTTAAATTTGAGCAAACTTTCTACTTGATGGCAGTGGGTGCCAAAACTGTTGTGCCAAGATCAGCTGCAGACAGGAGCAGATCTTTCAATGGAAACTTTAAACAAGTAGGATCAAGACCCTGAAGCATTTCTTGAAAGAATTGTAACAGGAAATGGAATGTGGCTTTACCAGTACAATCCTGAAGACAAAGCACAATCAAAGCAATGGCTACCAAGAGGGGGAAGTGGTCCAGTCAAAGCAAAAGTGGACTGTTCAAGAGCAAAGGTTGTAGCAACAGTTTTTTGAAATTCTCAAGTCATTCTGCTTGTTGGCTTTCTGCAGAGCCACAGAATGATAGCCTCTGCTTATTATGACAGTGTTTGTTGAAAGTCAGCCAAAACTTTAGAAGAAAAACACCCAGGAAGTCTTCATCAGGGTCCTTCTCCACCACGACAATGTTTCTGCTCATTCTTCTCATCATACAAGGCAATTGTGCAAGAGTTTCCATAGGAAATCATTAGGCATCTTCTTTATAATACTGATTTGGCCACTTCTGGCTTATTTTTGTTTCCTAGTCTAAATAAAGAACCTTTAATTTTTCTTTAGTTAATGATGTAAAAAAAGACTGTATTGAAGCGGCTAAATCCCCAGGACCCTCAGTTCTTTAAGGTGGACTAAATGACTGCTATCATCACTTCAAAAGTGTTTTGAACTTCATAGATCTTATGTAGAAAAATAAAGTTTACGTTTTTAATTTTTATTGTTTAATTCCATTTTTTTCACAAACTTTATAAAAGTCTCTCTTATGTAACTTATATTTTGCTAGGTATGGTACCAAGAAGATGTATGAAACTAATTCTGATTGCATAGTTCTCACTGGATTCACTTCCTGACACACACCCCCACCCCGCCCCAGCTTGCCGAGGAAAACAGATCCCAGTCTGGACAAAATCAGATAATGGGCAGAAATAGACAGACACTCCAAGAGATGAAGAAGAAAGGAAAGACAAGGTTAAAGAGCTAAAGTCCCTTTACAAGATGAAGAGATGAGAAAGAGCAGAAGACAAAACTGGATGGTAGAAAAGCCAGCCAAGTTAGGAAAAGGGAGCTTGGGTAGGGGGGCCATGTGTGTGTGAGAGAAAGAGAGACTTCTGTGATAGGTTGGTACTCACTAATTTATGTGGCTCAAGGCATAAAGAGAACAACACAGTTCTCTTATGACCACTGGTGGGAGTGAAAATAAACAGACATTTATTTAGAACCTACTGTCTTAGTTCTTTGGGCTGCTATAACAAAATACCATGAACTGGATAGCATATAAACAATAGGAATTTCTTTCTTTCTTACAATTCTAGAGGCTGAGAAGTGCAAGATCATGGCATCAGCAGATCTGGTGTCTTGTGAAGGTCTGCTTCCTGGTTCGCAGATGGCAGCTTCTTGCTCTGTCCTCACATGGTGGAAGGGGTGAGTGAGCTCCCTTGAGCCTCTTGTATAAGGACACTAGTCCCATTCCTGAGGCAGTGCCCTCAGGAACTTATCATCTACTAAAGATCCCACCACCACATACTATGGTATTGAGGATTAGGTTTCAATATATGATTTTTTTCTTTTTTTTGTGGGGGAGGGTGGGGAACAGAAACATTCAGATGTAATACCTGCTAAGATACAGATGCCTATCCCATTTAATCCTCACAACTGCCCTATGAAACTAACTAGCTTACACCCTCCTAGATAAGACAACAGTAGCTGGGGAGACAAAGTGAATTGCCCAAGGCCATAAAGCTAGCAAATAGTGGAGCAGGAAAGAAGCCTGGGCTCTCCCTGGTCTGGTGCCTGGAGCTGGGAACCAGAGGCCATTGATAATGAGAGAGACTCCGGGCTAACACTGCAGCCAAAGGTAATGTTGTCTCATAAATTCTACGTTGACATGCATCTGGATCCAGGCTTCACTGCAAAAGTATGGGTTTTCTTGACACTTTCTTTTGTCTCAGCACAAAAGCTGTATGGTATATTTGCTCGTATATGGTCATAAACAGCAGTTCACCAGAGTCCCTTTCTTTGTCCTCCTATATTCACTGGTGATAGAAGCCAGCACACATGAAAAAGTTTCTTTCTTATGGGCTTATCTAGAAACTCTTTTACTTTTCATCTTTCTTTCACATTCCTAACAGCTTTTCTCTCTTTCTTATTCACCTTTTTTTTTTTTAATCTATCACCCAACCTCCAGGCATTTAGCTTCCCTCTCACCTGATCTCAACCTACAGGAAACATAATAAAGTCTTTTCTTAAGCAAAACTTGGTAATGTGTTGAGTGGTTTATCATTATAACCCAGGTTAGAAGTTGGAGTCTAATGACACTTTCTCAGTCTAGGTTGACTGAATTGCTGCAGTTATTTCTCAAAGCCTTGACTAACTCAGATTATAAGTCTTAATTGCAAATTATCCTGATCTTGTGTTTTTTTTTTTTTATTTTGACATTAGTGACTTGACTGTGAAGAAATGAAGAATAATTGTAAGCGAAAGTGAAGCCCAACAAAGAATTCTCTTGACTGTGTGACCTCATCAAGGAAGTAGCCACAACTTTCTTATTTCTTGGCTATTTCTAATTTTTTTCTTTGTAACAGTGGACCTTGCTGAAGGAGACCCTAGAAATGTTCAGTTTGCATAAACTGAGCCCAGGACCAACAGATGATTAATGTAGGTAACAACCCTAGGCACCTATACTTTCCAATCTGAGTTAATTCTATGTTCTCAGAGGCAAGGCTAGGAGATAAAGATTTGAATAACACTGAGATTATCCCTTTTCTCAAAGGCAGGATACATTGTTTGATAATAGCGTAAGCTTCCAATGCTTTGTTCCGACACAAACCTTGGTTCTTGTCATTTCTTCCACTCTTCCCATCTCGTTTTACTCCACCAGGCCAGACCATAATTTGGGTTACCAGTAAAGGCAAGCTAGCATTCCCAACATCCTGTGACAAATCCTAAATTAATGACATTTAGAAGAGGCCTTAACATCTATAGCAGGCAAAAATATTCCTTCAAACACACACACACACACACACACACACAAACAAACTGACACAGATTGAGAGAGAGAGAGAGAGAGAGAGAGTGTGTGTGTGTGTGTGTGTGTGTGTGTCTGTAATCATTGTTTTTAACACTAAAGACAATCTTTCTGCAATCTCTTAGTGGCACGGCCTGGTAAGGAAGACAGTGGCACCCAGTGGACAAATGTTTGATTGTTTGAGACAGGTGTTCCACTCTGAAATATTCTCAAGAACATTCTTAGGAATTATCAGTTTCTCCCCTTTCCCTATCCTCTCATCCATTTGTTTTTAATGTCAACTTAAATTTGAAAATAGGGGAGAGAGGACTGTTCTTAAAGTTTTTATCTCTTCAAGAAAAAGACTAGACTCAAACACTGGAGAAAGCAAAAATCTCAGGATTAAACTCTCTGACAGCAGTGTTGATTGACTCCTCTCAACAGTAATAGTGAAGACAACCAAATCTCATCAAATGCTCAAGTTAATTAAAAATGTAATATTGAAAATGCCTGCAATGTGCTTTTACACATCATACCCTCCCTTTCCTCATACCATGGCCAACTTCCAATTCAACCTACTTGGTTATGCAAATTTGGCAGCTTCAAGAACTATACTTTAGTACAATTCATACACACAGATCCTGCAACTTAATGCTATTGTGCAGTTTATCCTGGAGTCATATAAACACCTATTTTCATTCTCCATGTCTTCCAATTATTCCATTGTCTGTGAACTACTTGGGTAGAGAGGCTCTGGTTTATAGGTCTTTCTCCCCAAAACACCTAACCAGCCCCTTACTGATGGTAAGTACAAAGAAGTTAAGTGAAATCCAGTTTCCATTTTATATATTTAATCTGATAAATATTGGAAAAATAAATACATCTAATTGTTTGGTGTTATACAAAGAGATCATCCAACTAACAATCTTAAATATTAGGGGCTATTTGTGAAACCACCTTTGCAAAATTATGACAATGAAAGAAATAAGACCTAAGTGACTCTATCCTGCTTCTAACCCTTAAGCTGTCCTTGTTCATTCTTGGGCATAGGCCAAACCAACTTTGGGAAGGAATTCAGTTTATGGTTTGACTCTGAAACAAAATTGATAATAGCCCTTTCTGGAAAATACCCCCTTCTTGCCTGGAGTCCAGTCTGCCTTTGCAGAACTACCAAATTAGCTACAAGATTAGAAATTACAATTCAGGGGTCATGCAGCCTCTGGCTCCAAGAGTCTGAACTTCCCCAAATTGTTCCTGGGTTCACTATTGTAAAACCTAAGATCAATGCTTGACATATTTTGCAGACCCTGCTCTGGATGGATCAGCTGACATCACCCAGACCGCAATCTAGCCCAACCAGTTATGTTGTTGCATCCATACCCAGAAAACTTGAAGAAAACCTAACTTCGACCCCCGATGATTCCATCTCCAACCTGACCAACCAGCACTTCCCACTTCCCAGACCCCTCCCTGCCAAATTATCTTTAAAAACTCTGATCCCCTAATGCTCATGCTTGGGGAGACTGACTTGAGTAGTAATAAAACTCCTACAGTCTCTTCCTGCACAGCTGGCTCTGCGTGATTTACTCTTTCCCCATTGTAATTCCCCTGTCTTGATAAATCAGTTCTGCCTAGGCAGCAGGCAAGGTGAACCCACTGCATGGTTACATTTGCAATGGACAAAAATATTTCCTAAAGAACAAAAGGATTGGGTACTCTTACTGATTCAAATAAGATGTTATTAAAAGCCATTTGATTATCAAAAAAACCCCTATGTATCTTCTTGCTATAACCAAACCCCAGCAGGTGTGCCCTCCTCTAGTTATCCATTGAAAAATGCTTCCTGATTTGGAGACTCTGAAATTCTTAGTTTTTTTTTTTCTTTGAAATGTTATCTCATGTTTATTCCTATGTTCTTGGTAATTCTTAATTTTGCCACAGTTCAAGGCTTGTTTTTGTTTGTTTTAGAAAAAAAGAAGCAGTTGGCAGGCTAGAGCTATGGCTTGAGGCTGAGATGGAAACTCTTCCAAAAGGGCAACACATTTTTATTAACTGACGCAGTACCCTGTGACCCCTTGCATCAGTCGCGTTTAGTCAGTAAACGATAAGTAGGTACCAAAGTAACGGATGCATTTTTTTTTTTTTTTTGGTAAGCTGAAAAAGAAATGAAGGGCATTTGTGTGTATCGCTACATTACACATGAATCATACTTCTTTTTCTCATAACACAAACACCTTTCCTCCTTAGTTTCTGCCAAAATTCTTATAAAATTCTGATGCAGTTAGCTCTTACTGTACAGTCTCTCTTTATTATTAAAAGTATCTTAAGATTCTTTTTTTTCAAAAGTATCTAAAATATATTTTTATCTAAACATACCAATCCAGGAGAAATTTATAAACATTTCTAATATTGCAGGGCCTCCTCTATCCTTTTTTCCTCGACTGACTGTTCACCAAGAGAGAGCACTGTGGGACCCAGGCTCCAGGCCACTTTGCCCTCTGGGGCCCAGCCTCATTGACTAGGGGAAAAGGCAACAGTAGTTGCACTACTTGCAAAGTATAATCTTACTGGGAAACGTTCCAGCCCTGGCCTGCGCTTTACTGATAACCCGCAGCCACTGCCTCTGAAATCATGGACCTGTCGTACATGCAAAGTACCTATATAAGGTGTCCAGGCCAGCTGGTGCAGGCCCGGCTCCACTTATCATCTGCTACTTTGCTTCTATGAGTTTCAAAAACCAAAGAGGGATGTCAATATTTGAAAAACTCTCTTCCAAGTAAAATTTCCTAAAAGAAAATTACGTCTGTGTGACTCCTATAGGCTTTATCTTTGAGCTTATCTGCTGATAATGCAAATATGCTTTGTTTATTCAGGGAAACCACTTAGTTAAAGAAGGTTTGCCTAACTCATGGCCTGTGGTGAGTGAAAGTCAAATAAAATATAAAGATGAAAAAAGTTTTAAAGGCTTGCCATACAGACTAAAGTAAGCACTGTTTTGTCTAAAATGAATGGAATGCTGTGTGTGTATGTGTGTGTATGTGTGTGTGTGTGTGTGTGTGTGTATCAGTAGAGGCAGAGATTAAAACATGTGTTTACATTTAGATTTGCCATGCTGCACACTGGGGAACATTTGTTTCCAGTTCCCATGACAGATATTACCTGTTCAGATAAAGCTTTAGCCTTTTTTTCTGCTGCTTTCAGGCAAATCTTCAAGGACTCAAGTTAGGCCAAGGTAAATGCCATTTGTCCAGTGTCCAGGGACACTTTCTTTAAAAAAAAAAATCAAGTATTACTTTTTGACATGGATAGTTTGAGCGCATCTCGGACAACCTTATAAACTAAAGATGGGCTTGATAAACTCACAGAAATCTTCCCCTTTTCTTAACATGAAAATAAAACAGCAAAATGTTTTAACAATCGTTTTATTTAACATATAGAGTGTAAAACAAGTAAAAAACAAATGATGACAATGAACAGCTTTAGAAAGTTAAATTAAATAACTATTGTTGGAATTGGATTACTTTGAAACTTTTATTCTTACTTCAAAAGGTTAGGATTAAAATTTCACATTCCTAATGGAAGACGTCACATAGAATGCCTGCGTTTTTAACAGTCACCTAACAGTGGGAGCAGAGTCAACTGAATTCAGAGAAACCTTGTTTCCTCTGATCTTTACCTTCTTAGCACATGTCATTAAAACAAAGATACCACATGTTTTAGAATCAGATCATTCTTCCCCAGAGCCTGGCTATATGACACAAATCAGCAGATGTGTAGACTCTAACTCTCAAAATTTTTCCTTTTCTTTTTTTTTCCAAGTGGAGTTTCACTCTTGTCTCCCAGGCCGAAGTGCAAGGGTGTGATCTTGGCTCACTGCAACCTTCACCTCCTGGGTTCAAGTGATTCTCCTTTCTCAGTCCCTGGAGATTACCACCACACCCGGCTAATTTTTGTATTTTTAGTAGAGACGTGGTTTCACCTTGTTTGCCAGGCTGATCTTGAACTCCTGACCTCGTGATCTGTCCGCTTCAGCCTCCCAAAAGTGCTGGGATTACAGGCATGAGCCACTGTGCCCGGCCTCAAAATGTTTCTAAAGTTACTTTTTCTCAGACACAAGCTGATGAAGAGTATGCAAAATTGGTATGCAAATACCAGGTATAGGCCCTACGGAGACTATACACTTCCTAGCTACTCTTTTGCTATTGTTTATTGTGATAATTAATAATTACAAAGCAATATGAAAAGTTGGAAAACCTCGCGTATGCTAGAATGACGACTTTCCTATAGCTTCTCTGGGTGTGTCCTGTTTTCTTATGAATACTCCTGCTCCTGCTGCTGCTTCCAATTAGCCCCATAAAGAATGAACTTCGTTCCTACATACCTTAAAGGTCTAAATTCTGCTTTATTTTTCCCCTCTGGTTTATGAGACCACTGATTTTACATGTGTGCATTTCCTGATGATACAATAGAGCCATCTGGTGGCAAATGGAACCAGGTGTAAAAATACAGCATTCATTCAGCTTCTATCATTGTACTATATGCTGAACCTCGAGGCTTTGCCACTGGCCTCTGATATAAACAAAATTCTATGGGATGAGGGGCAAAAACATATTGCCATGTCACAAACAACCTGGCTCCGCAGTCAAGTTCTGCCACTACAGGTGCATACTCACCCTCAGAAGTTTGCCTTTAGGGGAGGAACATCTCAGGCTGGAATGGTGTTACTAGGAAGTGAACCAATTGTTCTCCGATTCCTGACGGTTCCGGTAATTTAAAAAGTGGGTTCAAAAATTCTCAAAAAAAAAAAGACTCTAGACAAAATTCTTGTATATTTACACTTCGAGATGAATACATGCTGTAAGACATTATATATGCCGAAATGGGGAATTGTCACGAAGCCAAACTATTTTTAAAAGATTGGGAATCCCTGATCCAGACTGCTATTTCCAGGGAAAATTTTCTTGTTGAATGTTTGATCTCAAGAGGAAGTTTTTTAAATTTGCGTGAGTAGAGTCAGCAAGATCACCTAATCCATTTCTCCAAGACTTCCTCTCCAAACACCCAACATTTCCCCAGCCAAGAAGGAGAAACATTTCCATAAGGCAAAACATTATAAGTTAAAGCCAAATGAAGCAGGCCTAACCGAGGACTGTTATGAAATAACCAGGACTTTCTGTACAGACAAATTTGGAAGTTGTCATGTGGTTTAGGACAGGGAAAGACCTGAGCAAACCGTGGAGATGCAAAGTCAGTCTTCTGCACCCTCACTCCAGCCGCAGTGAGCACTGGCTGCTCTCTGACCTGCCTTTCACCTTCCCCCACTCCCATAAGGGAAAAAGCTTATATAAAAGTAAGCACTTTTTAAGTAGGAGGTAACCCCATTAACAGAACAAAGGCAAAGGAAAATGAAGTCAAAAACCATTTCAGAAATAAGTAAATACATAAAGATAGAGGTTTTGGAGGTGGATATGGGGTTTCAAATACTAAAAAAGTTAGATGTACGCAGTCGTTGTCTGGTGCAATGGCAGAAGGGCAGAAAGACGGGATTTCCATTATTAATTTTATTTTACTTTCAGGTATGCACAGACACATAGAATTTCTGGTAATAATGAAAATGAATATTCTAAGTGGTTAAAGTAGTTGCAAGTGAATTATATTAATCAACAGTCTGTTACATGATACCAAAATGATGAAAATATAGGCAATATATAGATGTTTGGGAATTGAACCTGTGTATGGATTTCCACATAGTAAATTTCAACCATTTAATAATAATTCCCACTGTTAATTTCTACTTTTTGTCTTAAAATTGTCTACCTAAATGTAAGGTTATTATCTAAATACATATGCCTAACGTAGCCAAGATGAGCAATCTAAAATGACACTAATTAACACTAAAAATTCAATAAACTCTTTGATTACAGTAAAGATACCTGACTATTATTATGCATGGATGTTGAGGTTGATAGTCTACTAATTGAACAAATCTTACATGACATTGTTAGAGCTGACTTCGTTTTGGTTGCAAAGGTTTCTCATTTGGGAATTTAAAGGAAGATTTACATATGATTTTCTAATTTTATATTTCTTGATTTCTTAATCTATTCCAGGACCTTCTTATTACCCCCTACCTTGTTATTAAGTCTTTATTTCTCTCTTCTGAAATGACAGCTATACAAACTCTTTGACCCTTAAGGGTCAAGGTTTCCAACTGATCCAACTTCATGTGCCGTATCTAGAAAGGTTCCTGTCTGCAGAAGCCAGAAAGGACTTTGCTGAACAGTAAGTAGGAGCCTGATAAAATTGTTGATTGATTAAAGGCTTGGAAGTCAAGGAAGGTGGTTGCACCAGAATGAGCAGTCCTTCATGCTGAGAGGCTATAACAGGGGCTTCTTTAATACTTTTCATACATCTGACCTGGGACATTGACACGGATCACAGCCACAGAGAAGTTCTCCTTGCCATGGTCAGGGGCCAGGTTGTGCAGATGAGGGCAAGAATGTGGTCACGAGATTGAGTGATGGTAGGGTTGTTGTAAGAATTGAATGATTTGACAGATGAAGTGCTCAATAAGTGTTAATAATTCCATTCTCCCAATTCCTTTAAAGTGAATAATTTGATATTAAGACTCTCTAGCTTATTTTAAAACCCTAGTAAAAGAATATACCCATAGGGACACTTTTGTAACAGCACTGGGAAATTCAGTCAAGTTTGTAATTAAGAACAGTTAATGTATTAAATACTTGCATGTGCATTTATTTAAGAGCAAGACTTCTAACTAAAAGTGTGGTTATGGCAAATTTCACCTTTGTGGAAGAACATTTTGATACAGGTCAGTTTTAGAGAATTCAACGTCTCTAAAATCTGAGGCTTATGTCAGAGTTCCAGCAGCAGCTCCTGCTCAGTAGTATAGTAACTTCCTGCCAGATAGACACATTTGCAAATATCCTGTTTGATATGTATTCATTACTGCTGTCCGTTCCTCTCTCCTTTGCTTGACAGGTACCTATCACCCTATTCTTCCTTATCCTTCTGCAATCTACTCATTTTCTCATGCAGACTCAAGTCTTCCCCCAGCTGATCATCTTCCCCCCAACCCACCACCCATGTCTCAGCCCCTCACCCTGGGCACATTTATTTCGTCTCTCCCCGCTCCCCTTTCGTAATCAGAATTCACGTCACAGTGGTAATTTCATCATTCTCATGTTCTTTTGTGTTTAGCATTTGCAATAGTTTCTTACACTAAATTGCCCATTTCTACTTAGGCAAATATTTAAAAACTTAATTTTCCTGGTTCTAATCCATTCCAGTGAAAATGGCATTCCTCTGTGTTTGGGTTTGCCTTAATAGTCACCTAAGAAGACATTTAAATTTGAAATGTGGACCAACTACAACTAGTTGCTGAAATGGCAATCAATAAGCTGAGCAGAAGGTAGCCCTGGGAGGATGGTGGCCCAGATGAGCACTGCCTGAGGAGCACTCTGCTTGTAATCTGGAAGGCCATGGTCTATATCTGACTTGATTCTAAGTGACTGTGTGACTTTGGGCCAGCTACTTCATTTGTCTGCACCTCAACATTTTCATCTTTAAATGAAGAATGTATTGATCAAGTCCAGGAGGAAATTGATGGCTACTCCAATGCAGAAACTGAGGAGAGTTAAATGAAGGGACAATTTAGAAGGTGTGAGTAAGATTAAAGGAATCAACAAAGGTTGGTGAGGTATTCCCTGGAAGTATGGGTGCCCTTTGTCTTATCTTGACCTGAAGAGGTAGAGAAAGAGTAAAACTAATGGGTCTAGAAAGAAAGCTCGAGGAGAGGAACATAGTCACAACCAATGATGTCTAGGCAGTCATGGTGGTTGGAGGGCAGCGGGGAGGGGAAATAAACCAGCAGAGTAAGTAGCCTGACTATGTCTCCTCTCATCCCTTTCTCCTGTCTGTGTCTTTCTTGAGCTGAGCTCAACAAGCCAGAGGGCAAGAGAGCCCAAATAAATGTCCAGAGAGATCAGTGTTCCCTGAAAAGATGACAGTTGGGAAGGGTGGAGAGTGGATAGGGAGGAGGAAACAAAGAAACCTCAGCCCAAATGGGTTTAATTATATTAGTGCTTCCCAGATGCCACCTCATAGATCAGCGTTGGTTTGTGATTACATTTGCCCCATCCAGCAACAAACAGACAAGGCACACTTTTAAAGAGAACATGTGAATTGTTCATGAAGTCAAATTGATTCCACTTTAAAGACTGCCCTTCATTCTGAGATTGTAATCATTCTACTTTCTTTGGTGTTAAGAGGGTATTTCTTTAACAAATGATGGTGGTATATGGAAATTATTGTGTTTTAGCATCTTGAAAAAAATTGAAAAGTTGGCAGTCCTATTAGAACTAATCCTAATATTTGGGGTGTGAAAATTCTTACTGGTTTATGAAATCTAAGTGTAGAGACTTCCTATCTAAAGATTTCTGTTAAATTGAGAATTGAATGTTTTGTCAGGTGGCCTTTCCAAAACTAGAGTCCCTGAATTCCCCTGGATCTAGTCCAAGATGGACCTGTATTCTATATCAACTTATCTGCCTTAGCAAGGTTCCAGGATACTTTTTTTTTAATAGAAATAAACACCTTCCTAAAGGTCAACCTTTCACCCTGTGAAAGATTTAACTACTTTTCCATTTCTGTAGCATCACTGATAAAAGAAAAGAAAAAGGTATTGGAAAGAAATTGTTGACTCAGAGTTTAATTTATAAAAGGGTTGTTGTCATGGAAGTTAAAGAGAAATGACCACGTGACATTTGATAGCATCATAAATAACTTTAAATAATGGCTTACCGAAAACTCTTAACATGCCAACTACTATTCCAATTCAATTCAAAGCAATTCTATTCATTTAAGTTCAAAAAACATTTATTGAAGTCTCACTATTTGCCAGGCACTATACTAGGCAATGAGGAAATAAGGAGTAACAAAGCAGATGTGATTAATACACTCACCAGGATTCTCAGCCTAGAATTTCTCTTTAATACAGAAATCTTGGGATTTGGGTTTATGTAAAAATGAAAAGAATGTCCCAAGTTTGGTGGTTAATTTGACATTTTTATGCTTACTCATAATACCCTGGTTTGTGCTTTGAGGTTTTGTTCTTTCCTCTTTGATGAGGATTCTGATAGATGTTAGAGGGTGGTAAGAGGGCAGTTCTAATCTGTTTTCAAATATTCCAGGTCTAGCTCTAGTAACATTGCTTTATAGGCTCTTGTATAAACAGCATCAGAGGAGAAAATGTTGCTTGCAAGCGATGGATATCTTCCATCATTTAAATTAAAGTTAATAGCAAAATAGGATCTGGATTAGATGAGTCCTGAATTCGAGTTCATATTGTATTACATATGTTACAAAATTTGTTCTGTGACCTAAAATAGCCCTATACCATTCTGATTTATGAGCAACACAGACTCCTTTGAGTACCTGATAACATCTGTGAATTTTTTTATCGAAGAAAAAGTGTGCACAGCTTAGACACACATACAGTAAGCACACACGAACATAATTTTGCATATGCTTTCAGGGTGTTTAAGCACCCTTCTCAATGCCATTCATGTAGTTCATATTAAGCAATACTTGTTTTGAAAAAATATCATGTGCTAGCCACCTTTAGTTTTTATTCAAAAACAAATTACAGGCTGAGGGTGCTGGCTCATGCCTGCAAGCCCAGAATTTTGGGAGGCTAAGATAGGCAGATCTCTTGAGCTCAGGAGTTCAAATTCAGCCTGGGCAACATGGTGATACCCTTGCCTCTGCAAAAAAGAAAAATAATTAGCAGGTGGTGATGGTGTATGCCTGCAGTCCCAGCTACTTGAGAGGCTGAGGCTGAAGAATTGCTTGAGCCTGGGAGGTGGAGGCTACAGTGAGCCGAGATTATGCCACTACACTCTAGCTTGGACAACAGAGCAAGAATCTGTCTCAATAACAGTGACAACAGCAAAATAAAAAAAAATACTATTTGTTTTTAAATAAAATTTTCAGGTAAGTGGGATACAAAATACTGCAAATACATTTGCCATTTGTAAAAATGGTCCTTTTCTGTATGACAAGATTACTTATTTTCTCACTTATCATGCATGAGTTTAGATTTTGAGTACTTTGGCATGTTAACCAATGATGTTTTCATTCTCCAGCTGAATTTTAGTGTTTTAGGAAATGCACATGTCTGTAGGACTTTGAAGTCAGCTTTTGAGTGAAGTGATAGAATTGATGAAATTTTATTGCCCAGGTCGATTGTGGCTTTTCAAAGTCAGTTTTGTTGTATAAATTTTGCTATACAGTGTAAAATTAACAGCAAATGCTTTATGATTGACAGTGTTCATATTGGAGGTAATTTTTTTCTATTGAAGAGTTTTAGATTCTAAATAGGTAAATTTTTAAAAATTTAAAAATTAATTACAATGATAAGAACTTCAATATTCCAACAATGCTATTTCTAAAACCTAGCAAGGAAATCCTTAGTTGAAGTTTCATGAGAAAGCTTCTTCATGAGAAACACTTTTTTTTTTTTCGCTAACAGCTGGCATTTGCACAGACTCCCTTCTTTACCAAGATCTGAAGGAGAAATATGTTATGCATCCTTTCATATCAGATAAAAGTTTAGCAACAATTCTCATAGTACATTCCAATATGATAAGACACAGAAGGCAGATAGAAAGGCTCACTTTTGCTGTGAATTTCCACTTCTCTTAAGGTCTTGCAGTCAAAATGCTTCTAAGAGATGGCAAAAATATTGGAGAAGAAAGCATAGTACAGCCGACAGAAGTTACTCAATGGGCCTCAGTTTTCTCATCTGTGAAATGAGAAGACCTTCATACCTCTGCAACTTGACCTCTGCACTGAACATTTGGCAAGCTGTTTTGACTGCCCAGTGTCTTTCTCTGGAGAATTTCTTATCCCATAAATCCTATCTTCCCAAGTTAAAAGCCAGGAGCTCCTTTCCAAGCATTCTTCACAGCCAAGGTGTAGGCATGGACTTAAGACTCCACCAAGTCAGACGCACAAGTGTGAAACTTCAATGTGGATAAGAATGAAATGAAAAAGGTGCCAAACTGCATGGAATCTGGCTTGGTGGATGGGGTCATTCTGTTTCAGAGGCTACAGTGACAGAAGACTTAGAAGTCATATCTCAGAGTCAGGGAAAATAACAGGTTATTCATCTGGTGGCAGCAGTAACAGATTTGTCCTCAGAATCTGCAAAGTAATTGGGTGTCGCCTGCAAGGTTGATTCTCTGACTCTCCTAAAGAACCTCTGATAAAATAGCTAATATTTTCAGGTAATTCTTTCCCCGCTGAATCCTAACTAGTATAGGTTCTGTTGATTTCAAATATGAATCTAACGATGCAAGGTCCTTGACCTAATTATACTTATTGTTTGTGTGACTTTAAGACAGTAATTTAATTATTCTGAGCCCCCATTTCCTCATCTATAAAAATGGAGAAGATGATAACTCCAGGGACTGCTGGGATGATTTAAACGGGATAATGCAGGAAAATACTTAGTATAATATCCGGTCTACAGTAGCAAGTAAAAAGAAAATTCTCTCTTTAAACTGTAGGTTTTATGTTCCTATGGGGTAGCTTCTGGGAGTTCACCACCTAGGAGAAAGTCTGGGAGTTGATTGTAAGGACCAGAAACTCTTGACTTTATGTGAATATATCTGCTAGCCTCTTTGTTAGAAAAGGCATGTCGTTATGCATAAACTAAGAGCAAAACTTCAAAAATGCAATTGGGAAGGGCACAGCCTTGTATCCTCCCCTGCCAGCTACAAAGAATTTTTACTTGATCTACTCCTTTTTTTCTTTTCCTTGAGCTTCTTTTTAAAAAATTACATTATTTTATTTAAGTTCCGGTTACATGTGTGGGATGTGCAAGTGCATATTGTTTGGTTTTCTGTTCCTGCATTAGTTAGCTGAGGATAATGGCTTCCAGCTCTATCCATGTCTCTGCAAAGGACATGATCTCATTCCTTTTATGACTACATAGTATTGCATGGTGTATATGTACCACATTTTCTTCATCCAGTCTATCACTGATGGACATTTGGGTTGATTCCATGTCTTTGCGATTGTGAATAGTGCTGCAAAGAACATATGCATGCATATATCTTTATAATAGAATGATTTCTATTCCTCTGGTATATACCCAGTAATGGGATTGCTGGGTCAAATGGTATTTCTGGCTCTAGGTCTTTGAGGAATTACCATACTGTCTTCCACAATGAATAAACTAATTTACATTCCCACTAACAGTGTAAAAGTGTTGCTTTTTCTCCATAGCATTGCCAGCATCTGTTGTTTCTTGACTTTTTAATGATTGCCATTCTGACTGGTGTGAAACAGTATCTCACTGTGGTTTTGATTTGCAGTTCTCTAATGATCAGTGATGTTGAGCCTTTTTTCACATGTTTGTTGGCCACATAAATGTCTACTTTTGAGAAGTGTCTGTTCATGTTCTTTGCTCACTTTTTAATGAGGTTTTTTTTCTTGCAAATTTCTTTAAGTTCCTTGTAGATTCTGGATATTAGACCTTTGTCAGACAGATAGATTGCAAAAATTTTCTCCCATTCTGTAGGTTGCCTATTCACTCTAATAATAGTTTCTTTTGCTGTGCAGAAGCTCTTTAGTTTAATTAGATCCCATTTGTCTATTTTTTACTTTGTTGCAATTGCTTTTGATGTTTTAGTCATGAAATCTTTGCCATAGCCTATATCCTGAATGGTATTGCCTAGATTTTCTGTTAGGGATGTTATAGTTTTGGGTTTTACATTTGTCTTTAATCCATCTTGAGTTAATTTTTGTGAATGGTACAAAAAAAGTGCCCAGTTTCAATTCTGCATATGGCTAGCCAGTTCTCCCAGCACCATTTATTAAACAGGGAATCTTTTCCCCATTGATTATTTTTGTCAGGTTTGTCAAAGATTAGATAGTTGTAGATATGCAGTCTTATTTCTGAGTTCTCTATTCTGTTTAATCGGTCTATGTGTCTGTTTCTGTACCAGTACCAGGCTGTTTTGGTTACTGTAGCCTTGTAGTATAGTCTGAAGTCAGGTAGCATAATGCCTCCAGCTTTGCTCTTTTTGCTAAGGATTGTCTTGGCTATACAGGTTCTTTTATGGTTCCATATGAATTCTAAAGTAGTTTTTTCTAATTCTTTGAAGAATGTCAGTGGTGTTTTAATAGGAATAGCATTGAATCTATAAATTACTTTGGGCACTTTGGCCATTTTTACGGTATTGATTCTTCCTATCTATGAGCATGGAATGTTTTTCCAGTTGTGTGTGTCCTCTCTGATTTCCTTGAGCAGTGGTTTGTAGTCCTCCTTGAAAAGACCCTTTACTTCCGTTATTAGCTGTGTTAGAGATTTTATTTTCTTTGCAGCAATTGTGAACAGGAGTTCATCCATGATTTGGCTCTCTGCTTGTCTATCATTGATGTATAGAAATGCTTCTGAGTTTTGCATATTTTGTATCCTGAGACTTTGCTAAAGTTGCTTATCAGCTTAAGAAGCTTTGGGGCTGAGATGATGGAATTTTCTAGATATAGGATTATGTCATCTGCAAATAGAGACAGTTTGACTTCCTCTTTTCCTATTTGAATACTCTTTATTCCTTTTCCTTGCCTAATTGCCCTGGCCAGAACTTCCAATACTATGTTGAATAGGAGTGGTGAGAGAGGTCATCCCTGTTTTGTGCTGATTTTCAAGGGAATGCTTGTAGTTTTTGCCCATTCAGTATGATATTGGTCGTGGATTTGTCACAAATGGCTATTATTAGTTTGAGGTATACTCCATCAATACTTAGTTTTTCCAGAGTTTTTAACATGAAGGGATGTTGAAATTTATTGAAGACCTTTTCTGCATCTATTGAGGTAATCATGTAGTTTTGTCCTCTAGTTCTGTTTATGTAATGAATTACATTTATTGATTTGCATATGTTGAACCAGCCTTGCATCCTGGGGGTGAAGCTGATTTAATCGTAGTGGATAAGCTTTTTGATGTGCCGCTGGATTTGGTTTGACAGTATTTTATTGAGGATTGTTGCATTGATGTTCATCAAGGATATTGGCCTGAAGTTTTTTTTGTTGCATCTCTGCCAGGTTTTGGTATTAGGATGATGTTCGCCTCTTAAAATGAGATAGGGAGGGAACAGTTTCAGAATACCCAGTGTCAGCTCCTGTTTGTGCCTTTGGAAGAATTCATCTATAAATCTGTCTGGTCCTGGGCTTCTTTTGGTTGGTAGGCCATTTATTACTGCCTCAATTTCAGAAATTATAATTGGTCTATTCAGATATCAACTTCTTCTTGGTTCAGTCTTGGACGGGTGTATGTGTCCAGAAATTTATCCCTTTCTTCCAGATTTTGTGGTTTATTTGCATAGAGGTGTTTATAGTATTCTCTGATGGTTGGTTGTATTTCTGTGGGGTCAGTGGTAATATCTCTCTCCTTTATCATTTTCTATTGTCTATTTGATTCTTCTCTCTTTTCTTCTTTATTAGTCTAGCTAGTGGTCTATTTTATTAATTTTTTTTCATAAAACCACCTCCTGGATTCATTGATTTTTGGAAGGGTTTTTTGTGTCTCTATCTTCTTTGGTTCCACTCTGATTCTGGTTATTCCTTGTATTTTGCTAGCTTTGGGGTTTATTTGCTCTTGGTTCTCTAGTTCCTTCAGTTGTAATATTAGGGTGTTGATCTGAGACCTTTCTACTCTTTTTTGATGTGGGCATTTAGTGCTATAAATTTCCCTCTTAACACTGCTGTAGCTGCATCCTAGACACTCTGGTACATTGTCTCTTTGTTCTTATTGGTTTCAAAGAACTTCTTGATTTCTGCCTTAATTTCATGGTTTACCAAGGAGTCATTCAGGAGCAGATAGTTCAATTTTCGTGTATTGTGTGATTTTGAATGAGTTTCCTAATCTTGAGTTCTAATTTGATTGTGCTGTGGTCTGAGAGACTATTTGTTATTATTTCAGTTCATTTGCATTTTCTGGAGGAGTGTTTTACTTCCAATTATGTGATTGATTTTAGAGTAAGAGACATGTGGCACAGAGAAGAATGTGTATTGTGTTGTTTTGACATAGAGAGTTCTGTAGATATATATATCAGGTCCGCTTGATCCAGAGCTGAGTTCAGGTTCTGAATATCTTTGTCAGTGTCCTGTCTCTATGATCTGTGAGCTGCCTAATGTTGACAGCGGGTCTTAAAGTCTCCCTCTATTATTGTTTAGTCTAAGTCTCTTTGAAGGTCTTTATGAACTCGCTTTATAAATCTAGGTGCTCCTGCATTGGGTGCATATATATTTAGGATAGTTAGCTCTTCTTTTTGAATTAAACCCTTTACCATTATGTAATGCCCTTATTTGTCTTTTTTGACCTTTGTTGGTTTAAGGTCTGTTTTGTCTGAAACTTGGATTACAGCCAGGCTCAGCACTTTGGGAGGGCAAGGTGGGCTGATCACCTGAGGTCAGGAGTTTGAGACCAGCCTGGCCAATATGGTGAAATCCCGTCTCTACTAAAAATACAAAAATCAGCCGGGCATGGTGGCATGCACCTGTAGTCTCAGCTACTTGGGAGGCTGAGGCAGGAGAATTGCTTGAACTCAGGAGGCAGAGATTGCAGTGAACCGAGATCATGCCACTACATTCCAGCCTGGGTGACAGAGTGAGACTCCATCTACACATACACACACACACACACACACACACACACACACACACACAGAAACTGGGATTGCAACTTGTGCTTTTTTATACTTTCCATTTGCTTGGTAAGTTTTCCTCCATCCTTTTATTTTTAGCCTATGTGTGTCTTTGCACATCAGATGGGTCTCTTGAATACAGCACATTAATGGGTATTAATGTGTATATTTATCCAGCTTTTCATTCTGTGTCTTTTAATTTGGGCACTTAGCCTATTTACATTTAAGGTTAATATTGTTATGTGTGAATTTGATCCTGTCACCATTATGCTAGCTGGTTATTTTGCAGACTTGTTGACGTAGTTGCTTCATAGTGTCATTAGTCTTTATACTTTATTGTGTTTTTGTAGAGGCTGCTAATGGATTTTCCTTTCCATATTTAGTGCTTCCTTCAGGAGCTTTTGCAAGGCAGCGTTGGTGGTGACAAAATCCCTCAGCATTTGCTTGTCTGAAAAGAATTTCATTTCTCCTTTGCTATGAAGCTTAGTTTGGCTGGATATAAAATTCTCCTTTGGAAATTCTTTTTTTAAGAATGTTAAATATTGTCCCCCCAGTTTCTTCTGGCTTATAGGGTTTTCACTGGGAGATTCTCTGTTAGTCTGATGGGATTCCCTTTGTAGGTGACATGGCCTTTCTATCTGGCTGTCCTTAACATTTTTTTCTTTATTTTGATGTTGGAGAATCTGATTATTATGTATCTTGGGGTCGATCTTTTCATGGAGTATCTTACTGGGGTTCTCTGGATTTCCTAACTTTGAATGTTGGCATGTCTTGCTAGGTTGGGGAAGTTCTCCTGGTTGATATCCTAAAGTATGTTTTTCAATTTGGTTTTGTTTTCCCCATCTTTTTCAGGTACCCCAATCAGTTGTAGGTTTGGTCCTTTTAGATAATCCCATAGTCCTCAGAGGTTTTGTTTGTTCTTTTTCATTCATTTTTCTCTAATATTGTTTGCCTGTCTTATTTCCGCAAGATAGTCTTCAAGCTCTGAAATTCTTTTCTGTGCCTGGTCTGTTTGGCTCTAGATACTTGTGGCTGCATTGTGAAGTTCTCATGTTGTGTTTTTCAGCTCCATCAAGTCACTTATTTTCTTCTCTAAACTGGTTATTCTGGTTAACAGCTCCTATAGTGTTTTATTGTGGTTCTTAGGTTTTTTTGCATTGGGTTAGAACAGGCTCCTTTAGCTCAGCAAAGTTCATTATTACCCACCTTCTGAAGCCGACTTCTTTCAGTTTATCCATCTTAGTCTCAGCCTAGTTCTGTTCCCTTGCTGGAGAAGTGCTGTGATCATTTGGAGGAGAAGAGGCACTCTGGCTTTTTGAGTTTTCAGAATGAGTTAATATAGCTTTGATCTTTAAGGCTGCTGACTTTTGGATGGGGTTTTTGTGGGGACTTTTTGTTGATGATATGGTTGCTTTCTGTTTGTTTTCCTTTTAACAGTCAGTCCCCTCTTCCATAGGGTTGCTGTGGTTTGCTGAGGGTCCACCCCAGACGCTATTTGCCTGGGTCCCTCCCACACATGGAGGTATAACCAGGGGAGGCTACAGAACAGCAAAGATGGCTGTCCACTCCTTCCTCTGGGAGCTCTGTCCCAGAGGGGCACCAACCTGGTGCCAGCAGGAATGCTCTGTATAAGGTGTCTGACAACCACTGTTGTGGGGTCTCCCCCAGTCAGGAGGCATGGGATCAAGGACCTGCTTAATGAAGCACTCTGGTGGCCCCCTGGGGGAGGAGGTGTACTTTTCAGGGGGAAATCCCACTCATCCAGACTGCCTGGATTCCTCAGAGCCAGTAAGGGGAAAGACTAAGTGTGCTGAGCCTCTTACCCCAAGGGTTTCATCCCAGGGAGATCAGAGTTCTGTCCGTAAACCTCTGGCCAGAATGGCTGAAATTTCCACAGGGAGGCCCTGACCAGTAAGGAAGGATGTGTCCAGGTCCAGCCTAAAGAGACAGTCTGGCCACGATCTGCCACAGTCACTGTGTTGTGCTGTCGGGAATTCCTCCTGGGTTCAAACTACCCAGTCTCCCCAGCACCCACAGGAGAAAATGGCAGACTGGAGCTGTAGTGATGGCTGCTGCCCCTCCCCTGGGTGACCTTCTTGTTAGACAGGTTCTTTAGGGCTTTTGAGATGAACAGAGTGTGGACTGGGGCTAACAGAGAAAGTTTTTCAAATAATTTTTGAGGACAAAACTTGGGAAAAATCCTATGAGATAAAAGCTTATGGAGAAGAAAGGGGGACTAAAAAGTAAATGTGTCTCTAAAGTTTCCCCTCACATGTTGTTTAATTAATGTAATTTAACCCTCCATATACCGTCAGAGTTCATTGGACTCAATTATAGTTTTGTTTCTTTTTTTGAGCAGTTCTATTTGTAAAAATTGATATTTCATGAATGTTATTAATTCTTAATAGTCTTAGAACAAAGATAACATATATTTATTTTTTAAATAAAATAAAATTTATTATATATTGCAATTGTCATACACAGCCATTGAGCCTTTTATAAAGCTAAGATATACTGTGGGATCTTAGTGATCTTCTTTATAACATTTTAAATATTTACCTATTTTGTCATCCTAGAAATTGTTTTTTTCTTATTCATCAATTATTTTCAACTATGACTTTAAAAAAAGACTAAAGAGAAAAACAAAAAATAATGGAACCTACTAGAAAGACAAATAGTGAAATTAATAATCATCTTTCAATTTTATACTGTGTTGCCAAAAGTATTGCTCATCTTTCAAGATGGTATAGAAGAGGAGTTATCACGTGTATAGTATGTTTTTAGCTTTTATTGAACACAGTTGAAAATAATGATTTTTCTTTTTCCATCTATAATGACCAAACAGAAGAAAACTGACAGAAGGAGACATTTCACAATTCTTAGACAAATCAGAAGACAAATATAAAGAGCTACAGCAAGTCTCTGGACCAGTACTGTCCCACAAGGTAGCCACTAACTACATGTGACATTCAGGTACTTAAAATGTGGTTAGTTTGACTTGACATGTGTTTCAAGTATAAAATACACACTGATTTTGAAGCTTTAGTACAATAAATGAGAATGTCAGATATCTTATTAATATTTTTAAATCAATTATATGTTGAAATAATATTTTGAATATGTGTCATTAAATAAAATGCATTATTAAAATTTAATTTCACCTGTTTAAAATTTTCAATGTGGCTACTAGTCAACTTTTTAATAACATATATAACTTGAAATATATTTCTATTGGACAGTGCTACCTTACACACTAATGTTGATGATGGAATTAATCATGTAAGTGAAATAGGCTATGACTCTTTAGATCATGATTTCATACAAACCTTAATAAATTTCCTCAAACTCATGAATCAATGAGTCAACAACCTGTCTCTATGGACAATAAAGAAAATAGGGTACTCTCATATGGGACAGACTGAATCACACCATATTTTGCAACAAGAACTTGGACTTTCTTCTTTTGCTAATTGAATATATGACAATATTCTTTTATCTTTTGTAATGTGTGCGCACCCATTTTTGCATTTGATATAAAGAATTCTGCTATGTTTAACTTTTATTATAATTTCCAATCGCTTTTTCTATTATGCCTTTGTCTTTCTGTACATTATTTGAAAAATGACTTTGAAAATAAAAAAATTTAGATGGCTTTATTTAGTTCGGATGGTGAATGATGACGACTATTTTCCTAGTATATGTAGGGGTAAGTACTTGAATATTTGAAAGTTATCTTGCAGGTACTAGACTTTTTTTTTTTTTTTGAGATAGATTCTTGCTCTGTTGCCAGGCTGGACTGCAATGGTGCCGTCTTCGCTCACTACAACCTCTGTCTTCCGGGTTCAAGCGATTCTCCTGCCTCAGCCTCCCGAGTAGCTGGGACTACAGGTGCACCACCATGCTCAACTAATTTTTGTATTTTTAGTAAAGATGGGGCTTCACCATGTTGGGTAGGATGGTCTTGATCTCTTGACTTAATGATCCGCCTGCCTCAGCCTCCCAAAGTGCTGGGAATACTGGCGTGGCCACTGTACCCAGCCTAGACTTTTTTTAAACCACAAACCAGTTCCAACCATTTAGTACATTTGGATTTCAACATTACATGATGAGTGATCACGAACCAAGTACTATGGAAGACTTCTTTCTGGATTTTCAATAATATAATTATCAGAAAAGAATGTGAGAACACATTAGGAGGCAAAAACTCAATACTGTTATAATTCAGAAGAAAGATTAATAGAATTCATAATGTATGAATATGTCACCACAGACATAGATGTTTTTATTTAAGGAAGATTGCAGGTAGAAATAGCCCATAGAGAAAGCAGGTTGTTCTAGAATTTCTAGCATTTTCCTTAGGCATTTGAGGCAAGACCTTTATATATCAAGGTATATTATATTGTAATAAATATTATAAATATTTTTCAATCATTATTTTGAGTATTTGGAAATACTCCTTAAATGGATTGAAACAATGGTAAGTGATAACTCTTCTTATGAGATACAGAATTTTCAGAATCCAAATTATCTTGTCATCTTTGCATGTTGATGCATAACTTCAAGTAGACAATCAACTTCTTGAAGAAGCAAGCTCTAATGAAACGTAGAAAAACCTTCTATTTCTCTGAACCTAAGTTCAGGTAATATACCACATTAATTGAAATATTTAAATATATTTCAAAATAACCAATGGACTCTGATACCTGATCTAACATATACAGTTCAGCTATTGACATGAAAACCTGGGGCTATTATTCCCAGCAGCAAATTTCAGTTTAACAAAACTATCAAAATAAATTAAGCTGATGTTACCCAATCTGCCTGGTGAGACTGAGGGCAGCCAGAGGTCAGACCTTCCTGAGAGCCTGCATCCTTGTGCTGTTTACCCTGCTGCCATCTGCACCCTCTGCCAACTTCCCCAAGCATCCAGAGAAGGCCTCTCAAAGGGAAAGTCTAGATTGAGCCATGGTCCTAACCCCTTGGAAGGATATCCTCTCTTAAGAAAATTTTAAACAGTGTTGAAAAGTAATTTTCTTCAGATCATAGCAATTGAAGTACGCTCTGAAAGTTAGAGTGAATAATTTTGATGGTCTCTCCAGTTTCACCACTGTTATTCAACTTAGTACTAGAACTCCTACCTAGAGCAATGAGATGAGAATGAAATAGAGAGCATCGAATTGGGAAGGAAGAAGTCAAATTATTCTTGTTTGCAGATAATATGATATTATGTTTAGAAATATCTAAAGACATCATTTAAAAAGCTATTAGAACTGATAAACAAATTTAGTAAAGCCGTAGAATACAAAATCAACATACAAAAATCAGTAGCATTTTTATATGCCAAGAGCAAACAACCTGAAAAAGAAATCAAGAAAGTAATCCCATTTACAAGAGATACAAATAAAATAAAATACCCAGGAATAAACTTAGCCAAATAAATGAAAGATTTCTATAACAAAAACTATAAAACATTAATGTAAGAAATTGAACAGGATACCAAAAAAATGAAAAAGCATTCCATGTTCATGGGCTGGAAGAATAAATATTGTTAAAATGTCCATGTTGCACAAAGCAATTTACAGATTCAATGCAATCTCTACCAAAATACCAATGAAATTCTTCACAGAATTTTTAAAAATTTCAAAGAATTGTATAGAACCACAAAAAGACCCAGAATAGCCAAAGATTTCCTGAGCAAAAGGAACAAAACTTTACAAAAACAAAACAAAACAAAAGTCATGTTACCTGACTTCAAATTATACCATAGAGCTATATTAACCCAAACAGCATGATACTGGCACAAAAATGAAAACAGACCAATGGAACAAAATAGAGAACCCAGAAATAAATTCATACATCTACAGTGAACTCATTTTTGACAAAGATGCCAAGAACACATATTGGAGAAAGTACAGTCTCTTTGATAAATGGTGCTGGGAAAACTGGATATCCATATGAAGAAGAATGAAACTAAACCCCTATGTTTTGCCGTATTCAAAAATCAAATCAAAATGGATGAAAAACTTAAATCTAAGACTTCAACCTGAAACCACTAAAAGAAAACACTGGGGAAACTCTCCAGGACATAGTTCTGGGAAAATATTTCTTGAGTAATACTCCATAAGCACAGGGAACCAAAGCAAAAATGGACAAATGGGATCACACCAAGTTAATTACTTTCTGTATAGCAAAAGAAATAGTCAACAAAGTGAAGAAACAACCCACAAATGGGAGAAAATATTTGCAAACTGCCCATCTGACAAGGGATTAATAGCCAGGATACATAAGGAGCTCAAACAATAGTAAAAAAAAAAAAAAACTAAAACTCTAATTAAAAATGGGCAAAAGATCTTAAAAGACATTCCTCAAAAGAAGACATATGAATGGCAAACAGGCATATAAAGAGGTGCTGACATCACTGATCATCAGAGAAACTCAAATCAAAACTACGTAATGTATCATCTCACCCCAGTTAAAATGGCTTTTATCCAAAAGACAGACAATGACAAATGCTGGAGGGTATGTGGGGAAAAGGGAACCCTCATACACTGTTGGTGGACATGCAAATTAGTACAGCTACTATGAAGAACAGAATGGAGGTGATATGGTTTAAATTTGTATCCCCATCCAAATCTCATGTTGAATTGTAATCCCCAATGTTGGAGGAGGAGCCTGCTGGGAGGTGACTGGATCATTGGGGCAAATTCCCCTTTGCTGTTCTCATGATACTGAGTGAGTCCTCACGAGATCTTGTTGTTTAAAAGTGTGTGACACTTCCCCCCCTTTCTCTTTCCTCCTGCTTCAGCCATGTGAGACATGCCTCTTTCTCCTTCGCCTTGTACCATGATTGCAAGTTTTCTGAAGCCTCCACAGCGATTCTCCTGTGCAGCTTGTGGAATCATGAGCCAATCAAACCTGTTTCATCTGTAAATTACTCAGTCCAGGTAATTCTTTATAGCAATGCGAGAATGGACTAATACAGAATATTGATACCGGGAGTGTGGCATTGCTATAAAGATACCTGAAAATGTGGAAGCAGTTTTGGGATTCAGTAATTGGCAGAGGTTAGAAGAGTTTGGAAGGCTCAGAAGAAGACAGAAAGATGATGAAAAGTTTGGAACGCCTAGAGACTTGTTCAATGGTTTGAGCAAAATGCTGATAGTGATATAGGCAATGAAGTCTAGGCTGAGGTGGTTTCAGATGAAGATGAGGAACTTATTGGGAACTGGAAAAAGGTCACTTTTATTATGTATTAGTAAAGAGGTTGGAGGCATTGTGCCTCTCTCTAGGGATATGTAGAATATTGAACATGAGAGAGATGATTTAGAGTATACAGTAGAAGAAATTTCTAAGCAGCAAAGCATTCAAGATATGCCCTGGCTGGTTCTAACAGCATATGGTCATATGTATAAGCAAATAAATGAAACTGAAACTTTTATCTAAAAGGGAAGCAGAGTGTAAAAGTTTGGAAAATTTGCAGCCCAGCCATGGTGGAAAAGAAAAACCCATTTTCTGGGGAGGAATTCAAGCCAGCTGCAGAAATTTGCATGTGTAAGAAGAAGCAAAATGTTGATTTCCAAGTTAATGAAGTAAACAACGCCTTGAAGACGTTTCAGAGAACTTCATGGTAGCCCTCTCATTATAGGTCTGAAGGCCAAGGAAGGAAGAATGGTTTTGTAGCCAGGCCCAAGGCCCTGCTGCTCTGTACAGCCTCAGGACATGGTACCATGCATCATAGCCACTCCAGGTCCAGCCATCTTAAGGTCTGTATCTTAAAGGTCCCAAGATACAGCTCAGCCTGTTGTTTCAGAGGGCACAAGTTATAAGCCTTGGAGGCTTCCATGTGGTGTTAAGTCTGTGGGTGCAGAGTGTGACAGTTGAGGCTTGGGAGCCTCTGCCTAGATTTCAGAGAATGTGTGGAAAGGCCTAGATATCCAGGCAGAAGGCTGCTGCAGGGGCAAAGCCCTCATGGAGAACCCCTACTAGGGCAGTATGGAGGAGAAATACAGGGTTGGAGCCTTCACGCAGAGTCCCCACTGGGGCACTGGTTAGTGGAGCTGTGAGAAGAGGGCCACCATCCTCCAGACCCCAGCATGGTAGATCCACCAACAGCTTGCACAGTACACCTGGAAAAGCTACAGGCACGCAATGCTAGCCCATGAAAGCAGCCGTGGGGGCTGTATCCTGCAGAACAACAGGGGCAGAGCTGCACAAGGCCTTGGGATTCCACCCATTTCTTCAGTATTGCCTAGATGTGAAACATGGAGTCAAAGGAGATCGTTTTAGAGCTTTAAGATTTAATGACTGCCCTGCTGAGTTTTGGACTTGCATGGGGCCTGTAGCTCCTTTGTTTGGGCTGGTTTTTCCCTTTTGGAATAGGAGTATTTACCCAATGCTGGCACCACCATGGTATCTTGGAAGTAATGAATTGGTTTTGATTTTACATGCTTATAGGCAAAAGGGACTTACCTTGTCTCAGATGATACTTTGGACTGTAGACTTTTGAGTTAATGATGAAATGATTTAAGACTTGGGGGACTGTTGAGAAGGGTTGATTGTATTTTGCAAGTGAGAAGGACATGAGATTTGGTGGGGGGTGGGGGGGACAGAGTGAGAATAATATGGTCTATGGTCTGAATTTTTGTCCTTGCTCTAATCTCATGTTGAATTGTGATCCCCAATGTTGGAGGAGGAGCCTGGTGGTAGATTATTGGATCAGGGAGTGGACATGCCCCTTGCTGTTCTCATGATAGTGGTTAAGTTCTCACAAGATCTGGTTGTTTAAAAGTGTGGCACCTCCCTCTCTCTCTCCTCCTCCTGCTCTGGCCATGTGAGACGTGCCTCCCTCCTCTTCAACTTCCACCATGATTGTAAGTTTCCTGAGGCCTCCCAGCCATGCTTCCTGAACAGCCTGCAGAACCATGTGCCAATTGATCCTCTTTCCTTTATAAATTACCCAGTCTCAGATAGTTCTCTATAGCAATGTGAGATGGACTAATACAGGAGATTTATTTTAAAAACTAAAAATAGAGCTACCACATGATTCAGCAATCCCACTGCTTGGTATATATCAAAAAGAAAGAAAATAAGTATATTGAAGAGATACCTGCACTCCCATGTTTATTGCAGCACTTTTCACAATAGCCAAGACTTGGAAGCAATCTGGCTGAACACAGTGGCTCACGCCTGTAATCTCAGCACTTTGGGAGGCCGAGGTGGATGGATCACAAGGTCAGGAGATCGAGATCATCCTGGCCAACATGGTGAAATCTTGTCTCTACTAAAAATACAAAAATTAGCTGGGTGTGGTGGTGCATGCCTGTAATCCCAGCTACTGCGAGGCTGAGGCAGGAGAATTGCTTAAAACTAGGAGATGGAGGTTGCAATGAGCCAAGATCTCACCACTGTACTCCAGCCTGTCAAGAGAGTGAGACTCTGGCTTAAAAAACCACACCAAAAAACAAAAAAGATTTGGAAGCAATCTAAGTGTCCATCAACAGATGAATAGTTAAAGAAAATGTGGTACTTATACACAGTGGAGTACTAGTCAGCCATAAAAAACAATGAGATCCTGTCATTTTCAGCAATATGGATGAAACTGGAGGACATTATGTTAAGTGAAATAAACCTGTCACAGAAGGACAAACTTTGCACGTTCTCATGCATTTTGGGGAGCTAAAAATTAAAACAATTGAATCCCAGGAGATAAAAAGTAGAGGGATGGCTAACAGAGGCTGGAAGGGGTGTATATGAAGAAGTGAGGTCGGTTAATGGGTACAAAATTAGAGAAAATGAATAAGATCTAATATTTTATAGCACAATAGGGTGACTACAGTCAACAATAACTTATTGTACATTTTAAAATAACTAGAAGAGTATAATTGGATTGTTTGTAACAAAAGAAGATATAAAAGCTTGAGGCAATGGACACCCATTTATCCTGTTGTTATTATTATATATTTACATCTGTATCAAAACATTTCATCTCATATACCCCATAAATATATACACCCACTGTGTACCCACAACAATTAAAAATTTTTAAAGATTTTAAACAAGATGATTCCCAAAACATGCTTCCCCTTACCCAGTCTTCCCTGATTTAAATATTCAGTTTCCAGAGGATGAGCAAGTTGCATATAAAATTTGATTTTATTCAAAATGTTAGTACAGAATAACCCTTAAACTCTAAGGATATATATTTCTCTCTTCTTTTCACATTACCAGATTCCCTTCTTTCTATACATACAAACTCCTCAACATTTCCACTTTCATGGAGAATAAAATGTGCCAGCACTACACAGCACAAATTAGTATGCTTTCCTCAAATTATGCCAGTTGTTAGGAACTTTTTGCCATTTGAAGGAGCCAAATGGAGAAAAATGTCATCGGTATCTGATGAAACAAATTTGGAGACACTCAAATGCTTCCATTTATAGAGGTTCTTTGCACCACTGGTGCCTCTTGGGGAAATTCTGAAAAACATTCTGTCTGTAAACAATCTGTTTCAGTGCCACATGTTTTCTAAATTTCTTTGCCTGTTGACATTTTAAAAAATTAAAAGAACACATTTTCATGAAGACAGGACCTTTTGTTTCTTTTACATTTGCGCTATCATATAAATTAAAAATGAAATAGGTCATCTCGCCCAGTTGTTTGTGAAGGATCATTTTCTAAAGGACACTTCCCAGATTTTTGGCCAATCTCATTTTAAATCACTAAGATCCTTTTTATGGCCTCTGCTCTCAAGTTAAATAGCACTTATTATTAAAATGAGAACTTCTGGAGATAATGCTTTTCTTTATTTTGTATCTATCTATAGTATTTCCTTCTTAGGTTTAATTTTTTTTTAAAGGTCTAGTTTTATATTGCTATAACTTTCTGTCCACAAGATAGTTCTAAAACTTTTCCCAGGTGCATAATATGATCTTTCTTTTGCAGGCCTGAAATTGTTTGGGACCATGTGACTTCTTTGGCTGATGAAGGAGTACAGAAGCTATATGCGTAACTTCTGAATAGAGCCCTCACAATGACACCATTGTTGGTCAGATTGCAGAAATGCATTCCCAGGTAAAGCATCCATCCAGATAGTTCCCTAGGGACGCTCTGCTTCCCACCTTGAATGGTTTTATGAAGGAGAAATAAACTATTAAGGTAAATAAAATATTAAGAATTTAGCCAATTGCAGCAGATAACTTTAAAAAATTAATGATAATCAAGTTTTGATCTTTCTTGATATCAGGCAAAAAAAAAATCCCAATTGCAAGGATATTAATACTACCATCTTTCTATGCACTGGTTGAGCTGAAATCTGCAGAAGCTCTTTTCTGAAGAGGATTTAGGCTACACTATTTAAATTGGGTGAAGATAGTTATATAGGGGCAGGGAAGGAAATGGGAACAGGAAAGTATAAGGTAGATAAATAAGATCTGGGGAAATAACGTTACTTCCCTTTAGCAGAAGAATCTAGAAATAAAGATTCAATTTATATACCATTTGTGTTCTTTTGTGGCAAAAAGTAAATTCTTAAAATTGAATATACGAACACTACAATGATTTGTTGAATAAATTATTTGACTTCCCTAAAGTTTTCAAATAGATATTCATTTAAATTCTCATATATATTAAGAAAGATTTCTCTAAAGTTCTGTCAGTTACAATGACAGTTTTTCTATTCATATTTTTTTGTGTTGCCTTCAGTGATAACACCATGGCTGTTTAACATTTCTTATTAATTTTCATTCACATAACCTAATTCATTAAGTTATGATTTATTCTGACCTTGTGATTGTATGAGATTAGGGTTTCAGGAAACAGAATCTGAAAGAGAGATTTGGCTACAGAAGGGTTATTGGAGATGGCCCCTATAAGGAAGGAGAGAAGGAAAAATATAACAGAGACTTCAGCCAATTTCAAGGGGAGATACGGAGCTGGGTTAGACCTTCAGAATTGTTCCCAGAGTAAAGAGGTCATACTTACCTTCAGAATTGTTCCCAAAGTAAAGAGGTCACACTTTATGGCCCTGCATCAACAGTCATTGAATGAATGTTAGTCCTATGAAGAAGGAGTTGGCCACGTAATTGTGGCACAATGGAGCTTTCTCAGCTGTAGGAAATTTCTAGAGAGAGACTCAGCTGTGAGTCATCAGCAGCCAAAATTAATTCAAAATGGACGATAAACCTAAATATAAAAAGAGAAACTTCCTGGACATGCACATCCTATCAAGAATGAAACATGAAGAAATAGTAAACCTGGACAGACAAATAACAAATAACAAGATTGAATCAGTAATAGAAAGTCTCCCGTCAAAGAGAAAGAAGCTCAGGACCTGACAGCTTCACAGCTGAAATCTACCAAACATTTAAAGAAGAACTAATATCAATTCTTCTTAAACTATTCCAAACAATTGTGAAGTGAAGAAAATTCTTTCTAACATAGTCTATGAAGTGAGCATTACCCTGATACCAAAACCAGTCAAGGACACAACAAAGAAAAAAACTACAGGCCAATATTTGTGATGAACATAGATGCAAAAATCCTCAACAAAATGCTAGCAAATCAAATCCAACAGCATATCAAAAGACTATTCATCATGATTAAGTGGGATTCATACCAGGGATGCAAGGGTAGTTAAATATTCACAAATCAATAACCATTACTTACCATATCAACAGAATAAAGGCCAAAAACATATGATCATTTCAACAGATGCAAAAAAAAAAAAGCGTTTGATGAAATGCAACATCTATTCATGATAAAAACTCTCAACAAATTCGGTATGGAAGGAATGTGCCTCAGCACAATAAAGACCGTATATAACAAAGCCACATCTAATATACTGAATGGAGAAAAGTTGAAAGCATTTCACGTAGGAACAAAACAAAGATGCCAACTTTTAACAGTTTTATTCAACATAGTACTGGAAGCCCTTGCCAGAGCAATTAGGCAGTAGAAAGAAATACAGGGCCTTCAAACCATAAAGGAGGAAATAAAATTGTTCCTGTTTACAGATGACATGATCTTTTGTATAGGAAGCTCCAAAGACTTCACACAAAAACAGATCTTTACAATGAAAACTATAAAACATTGATGAAAGAAATGGAGGACAGAAATAAATGGAAAGATTTCTCATGTTCATGGACATATATTAATATTATTAAAATGTCCTCACATCCAAAGCAATTTACAGATTAAATGCAATCCCTATCAAAATGTCAAAGGTATTCCTCACAGAAGTAGAAAAAACTATCCTGAAATTTGTATGGAACCACAAAAGATCCCAAATAGCTAAAGCAATCTTGATCAAATAGAACCAAGCTAGAGGCACACTACCTTACTTTCAAATATAGTGCAAAGCAATGGTAAACAAAACAGCATGGTACTGGCATAAAATACTGAAATCCACACATTTACAGCCATTTGAGCTTCAACCAAGTTGCCAATAATACACACTGAGGAAAGGACTGTCTCTTCAAAAAATGGTGCTGGGAAAACTGGAGATCCACATGCAGAATAAAAAACTAGTCTCCTATCTCAACCAACTTACAGAAATCAACTTAAAATCTATTAAAGACTTAAATGTAAAACCTGAAACTATGAAAACACTGAAATAAAATATAGAGAAAATGCTTTGTGAGATTGGTAGGGGTGAGGATTTTTTTGAAAAAGACATCAAAAGCACATGTAACAAAAGCAAAATTAGACAAATGGGATTAAATCAATTTGAAAAGCTTCTGTATTGCAAAGGAAGCTATCAACACAGTGAAGAAGCAACCTACAGAATGGGAGAAAATATTCACAAAGTATGCATCTGACAAGGGGTTAATAAGCAGAATATATAAGAAACTTGAACAACTCAACAGCAAAAAAACCCTAATAATCTGATTAAAAATAGGCAAAATACCTAAATAGACATTTCTCAAAAGACAAACAAATTGCTAACAGGTATAGTTTTAAAATGCTCAAATTCACTAATTAGGAAAATGGAAATCAAAACCACAATGACATATCATCTCATAGTTAGAATGGATATTATCAAAAAGACAAGAAATAATGAATGCTGGTGAGAGCATGGAGAATGGGAGATTCTTATATACTGTTGGTGAGATTGCAAATTAGTACTGCTACTGTGGAAAACAGTAGGTAGATTCCTCAAAATTTAAAAATAGAACTACTGGCTGGACGCAATGGTTCCTGCCTGTAATCCCAGCACTTTGGGAGGCCGAGGCAGGTGGCTCACTTGAGGTCAGGAGTTGAAACCCCATCTCTACTAAAAATATACAAAAATTATCCAGGCATGGTGGCATGTACCTGTAGTCCCAGCTGCTCAGGAGGCTGAGGCAGGAGAATTGCTTGAACCTGGGAGACAGAGGTTGCAGTGAGCTGAGACCACACCACTGCACTCTAGCCTGAGTGACAAAGTTTTATTACCCAGCCTCAAGTATTCTTTTATAGCAGAGATTCTGTCTATAAATAAATAAATAAATAGAACTGCCACATAATCCAGTAGCCCCACTACTGGGTATGTATCCAAAGGAAATGAAATTAGTATGTCAAAGAGATGTCTGCACACTCATATTTATTGTAGTACTATTCACAATAGCAAAGATATGAACTCCAACTAAATGTCCATCAATGGATGAGTGACTAAAGAAAATGTGATCTATTTACACAATGGAATACTATTCAGCCATAAAAAAGAATGAAATTGTGTCATTTGCAGTAACATAGCTGGACCTGGCAAACATCATGGTAAGTGAAATAAGCCAGACACAGAAAGAAAAATATTGCATAATGTTGCTTATATATGGAATGTAAAAAAATTGATTTCATAGTAGTAGAGAGTAAAATAGTGGTTACCAGAGGCTGAGGAAGGTAGAGGAGATGGTGGTATAGGGAGATGTTGGTCAATGAAAGCAAAGATATAGCTAGACAGGAGGAATAAGTTCTAGTGTTCCACTGCAAAGCAGGGTAACTACAGTTAACAATAATACATTTGTGTATCTCAAAATAGCTGGAAAAGAGGTTTTTTAATGTTCTTACCACAGAAATGATAAATGTCTGAGGTAATAGATATGCTAATTATCCTAATTTGATCATTATACATTGTATACACATATTAAAACATCACACTGTACCCCATAAAGATGTACAATTATTATGTGCCAATTACTTTTTAAAAGATGAAAAAACAGGAAAAAAATCATAAAATTATAACATTGCTAGAATAAAAATTAGGAGAAATATTTGTAACCTTGGGCAAAGATTTTTTAGATCAGATGCCAAAAGCATGGTCCATGAAAATACAAATTGATAAATTAGATATCATCAAAATAGAAAACTTCTGCTCATCTACAGACGCTACTAAGGGAATTAGAAGACCAAGTACAGACAATAGAAAATACTTGCAAAATATACATATATATATATTTACAAATTAATTATATCCAAATTATATTTTTTAAACTCTCAATATTTAATAAGAAACTAGCAACACAACTTGCAATTGGACAAAAGGCTTGAATAAATGCTTCACGAAATAAGATCTAAGGATGGTAAACAAGCAAGTGAAAAGACGCTCAACACCATTAGCTATTAACAAAATGCAAATTAAAACCACAATGAGATATGACTGAATCTATCAGAATGACTAAAAATTTAAAGGCTGACCATCATAGGGCTGCAAAGAACGTAGATGAACTAAAATTTTCATGCACTGCTGGTGGGATGTTAAATGATACAATGACTTTGGAAAACAGTTTAGCAATTTTTTAAAAGTCAAAAGTACATCTACCATATGATTTCACCATTCCATTCTTGTGTATTTACCCAAGAGAAAAGAAAGCATATGCCTAGACAAAGACTCGTGCATGAATATTCATAGAAGCCTTATTTTTAAGAGCCTAAAACTGGAAATTATCTAAATGTCAGTCAACAGGCAACGGATTGTCTTAATCTGCTGTCTGTTGCCATAAATGAATACCTAAGGCTGGGTAATTTAAAATGAAAAAAGGTTATTTGGCTCATGGTTCTGTAGGCTGTACAAGAAGCATGGTGTCAGCGTCTTGGTTTCTGGAGGATCTCAGACTGCTTCCACTAATGGTGGAAGGAGCAGGAGTGTGCAGATATCATACAGCGAGAGAGGATGCAAGGTGAGAAAGCAGGCAGGTGCCAGACTCTTTTTAACAATCAGCTTATTGAGAACTCACCCCCAGGGGAAGGTGTTAATCTATTCATGAGGGATCCACTGCCACGACCCAAACACCTCCCATTAGAACTCCCTCTAACACTGGAAATCAAAGTTCAACCTGAGATTTGATGGGGACAAACAAACCACATCCAATTTGTAACAGGGATAAACAAATTGGTACCCCCAATACAATGGGAAACATTCTGCAATAAAAATAAGTTATTGGTACACACTACAAAATGGATACATTTCAAAACAATTTTTATGAGTGAAAGAAACCAGTAAAAAAGGGTAATTCCGTATGTCTCCATTTATAAAACTTCAAGGAAATGCTTGTGGGGTGTGAGCAGGTGGGGAGAGGCAGGTGGGGGAATTCCTAAGGAGCATGAGTAATTTTTGAGAGTGATAGATGGGCTCATTATCCTGATTGTGGTGGTACCTTCACATGTGTATACATATATCAAAACTCACTGACTTGTATACTTTAAATGTGTCAATTATGCCTTAGTAAAACCGAAAGAGAGAGAAAGAAAGGAGAGGCAAAACAAAGAATTTTGAGATAAAATTTCTTACCTATTAGAGTGGTAAAAAATCAATCTATTTCCTAGAACAGCAACAAATCTTTATTTAAATAGAGATAGTTATACAGTTCTATATTGTTCTCACCTTAACAATAAACAAGGATATCTACTTTAAATCACTTGAAATGTTCATTTAAAACACAACCGACATATTAATAACCTTGATTCATTAATGATTTGAAAGTTTGCTCACCAAAGGGAAGAATCTTGTGAAAGTCATCTTAGAATGTTAACATTTATAGATACCAGAAATATGAACAAATGTATGTTTCCAGCAAAAGTAACAGTATATTACACTAAGTATTAAAAGAAGAACTGAATTTATGTAATTTGACACAACCTAAGACACTGCTTGCTTTCCCCAACTTATCAAATACAAAATCTTTTAGCTACTTTAGGGTCACTTTGTAAAGCTGACTTCCTATATAGTGGGCTATGATTTGATGTTACAAATTAAAAACCAAAAAGTGCTTTCATATCTTTGGCACTTAAAATAATAATTCTTTAATAAAGTCATCACTAAATTACTACTTTAAAGTTAAAGAGCTTATGGGATTTTATAATAAGCCTAGTTTTGCACACTGAGTAAAATACTTCATATATATTCTAGAGCTAATGAATTCACACCCATAGTCTTACTTTTAGATGTACCACTCCACATAACCAATGACATTACATGTTTTAAATTGCTAATTTCTATGTGTTTAGATTCTCAGAAATAGTTCAGAGGGAGCAGTCCTGATCCAATTTAGGCCAATCCTTCTTGCAATAGAATTTTTATTTCCTAAACAATTTCAAATGAGATAATTTATATGCACTAGCTATTCTGTCAGAAGATGTTAAAATGCAACAAAAGCGATCGTTTAAATAACATTCTCTTTCTCCAGCAGGCCCAAGGAATAGGTAGGGTTGAGATTAATGGGCACTAGCTGGAACCTGAGAGTGGATTTAAATAAACTCTTACTGGATTACCCCATAAGGTTCCTGTTATAAAGTAAACACATATTCTTTGATTACTTAACATCTGGAGCTCCTTGAATCTCCCTGAATCTCAATTTCTTAATTTCTAAATTGGTAATAATAACAATAGGAAGAAAATTATCAGCATAACGATGATGATGCCAGAAGCCACCCTCATGTGCTACTCTATGGATTCAGAGGGACAGGGAATTTTAATCACATGCTACTATTCCTGGAGCTCAGTCGGTTTGTTTTATTTCAAACGATATTGGTTGAGAGCCATTTTGATGTCTGAAGTTTTGTTCCAGAGACTAATAAAATCCAGTCCTTTCTTTAGCAATACACAGCTTACTAAGGAAGTCCACAAGTCAAAGCAGATTCAGAGAATAGTGCAGTAAAGGCAAATAAAGAACCACCATGACACAAAGGCAGAGAGAGCATGGTTAATTCTACTTGGTGGTCAAGAAATCTTCAAAGAATTGAAAAGATTTTCTCATCTCTATCTTCTCCACCAAAACTAAAAGTAATTATTTAAAAGAGGCAACTGAGATCCACCTGCAGTTTGCTTCCTCATGGTTCACAGTAGAATCCATTCTGCTGAGTTCCATGCTCTATGAGTTCCTTGACTTAAAAGGGACTGTGCTGTGGAAGAAGGCAGCAGTAATCATGGATAACCTCACCACCTTGAGATCGCTAATCCCAACTTCCTCTAGCTAAATGTATTTCTTTAGAAATATATATATATATAAATATATATAAATATATAACTATATATAAATATATATATATCAGAAACTGAAGCAGAAATATATATATATATTATATATATATTATATTTATATATATATATCAGAAACTGAAGCAGAACCAATCCTTTCAAGCCCCAGGGCTCCCAACCTTGCCAAATAAAAATTGGAAGGGGATGGATTCTGAACTCCAGGAAGCTAATTGGAGCCCTGGGCAGAAATCCTAAACATGGTGGGTAACTGGCATCTTGTCCTTTTCAGTGTAGATACTGCCCACGAGAGGGTTACCCCTAGGGTGCTGGTTGATTAGCATCCTTAAAGGACAGGGCAGTTAAGTAGAGATTGGAGCCCTGAAGACTCCCATGTCGCAAATTCAAGGGTCCCCATCAACCAGAGAAAAATTACTTTCATGTGGTCCGGTGAGAGACACTCTTTAAGCAACAGAATCATAAACAGCTCTGTTAAATGAAGCAAAACTTCATTACTAAGTTTTCTTAGCTTAAAAATAAGCAACATAAGATTAAATTATCATTAGAGTTAGATAATACATTTTTAATTGAAACCAAACTAATTTGATTTGCCTTCGGCTAATATTTCTTCAAGAGAATCTCTCTTTCTGAAAATTATAAATTTGACAGCTATGTCCAGTTTGTCTAGGATGAAGTGAAATGAACTACACTGAGATGAGAGATGTTAACGTTTTATGAACAAAAATAATTGCACAGAAGTGAGGTACAGATATATACCTCATAAGAGAATCAGTTGTTCTTAGCTAGTGATAGGATTTGGATCTGCGTCTCCATCCAAATCTCATGTTGAATTATAACGCCCAATGTTGGAGGCGGAGGCCTGGTGGAAGATGACTGAATCATGGAGGCAGTTTCCCATGAATGATTTAGCACCATGGTCTTGGTGCCTTGGTGCTGTTCTCATGATGGTAAGTGAGTTCTCAGGAGATCTGGTTGCTAAAAAGTGTGTAGCATCGGCCCTCTGTCTCTCTTGCTCCTGCTCCTACTGTGTGAGATGCCTGGCTACCTTTTTGCCTTTTGCCATAATTGGAAGCTTCCTGAGGCTTCCCCAGAAGCAGAAGCCACTATGCTTCCTGTACTGCCTGCAGAACCACGAGCCAATTAAATCTGTTTTCTTTATAAATTACCCAGTCTCAGGTATTTCTTTATAGCAGTGTGAGAACGAACTAATACAGCTAGTAATGCTGGGATTGGAAGGGAGTGGTAGAACAGAACTGCTGAATCCAGAAAGAAATAGAGAAATTAAAGAACAAAGTCCCCTGGCCCACAGGGGAGGCCAGTGGAATGCTATCAATTCTGTGCTCCTGCACACTTTCAGGTACTTAATCATTTTCACATCCCCAAAATCTTATTTAAGTAGACTAGTTAAGTCTCATTATCTTCATTTTAGAGATGAAAAATAAGGGGTGGAGAGTTTAAATGACTTGGCTATCAACAGACAGCTTAGAGATGGCAAATTTTGGCCTCATTCCAAGTCTTTTGATTCCTAGTCCTGTAATTTTTCTCCATACTACAATGCCTCTACATTAGAGTCGAAAAGATTTTTCCAGAAATGTCTCTGGTGGAGTCCAGAGGGTCTTCAACCTGAATCAAAGGAGATTGGGGGAAATATAGATAGCTAATTTTTTCTTTTTAAAGACAAACCCTCAAACTTACATAAAAGTAGAGAACTGGTATAATGACCTTCTGTGTACTCATCACTCAGCTCCAGCAGCTCTCAGCAAGCCACAGTTTCACCCGAGGCCTAGGGAGGGACTCAATGTCGCTCAGGTAGAAAAGACCTAGCTTTCCCAGGACATAATGGAGCTCACAGTGTAAGAAGGCTTCAAGGGTCAGAGCTAGACATGTCATGAACTGACTTGAAAGAGAATAAAACTAGATATATCTGGAATAGACCGTGATTTAAACCCAAGTCTAGCTAAACCAAATAATGTGTTGTAACTGATGTATATCATTCATGTGTGAATTCCAGGATTTCCTCATACACAAGCTGACACTTTAAGAAACAGCCCAGGATGTCTAGAGTATTGTAGGAGCAGTGTGGCGTTTATCACATGTCAAAATGAGAAAGGCCATGCCACATCACATGTAACTTTTCCAAAGCCTCAGTAACATCCCATAGTTACCACTCCACCCCACTTTACATCAGTCTTCTTCTTGGAAAACAACTTTCTATGTTTTATTTCTAAAATCTTTACTAGTAAAATGTGAAAACTAAACAATATCAGGAAAACCTCAATATTAATTAAAGAAGTCGGTTTCATTACCAATAATGATTTTTTAAAACAAAGAATTCATACAAACTATGTTTCTTACTGATATTTTGTTTTCTTGGGTATCTGACTCTAAACTTCCAGATGTCATACTGAAATAAAGTAAAAGTTTAGAATTCCAAAATTTTATTTCAGGCACGCATGTGCGCACACACACCCCCGCACCTACGTTGAATAGATCATTACACTGTAACATTAAAAATAAATTTTCTAAAGTATTTCCTCCAAATGTCAATTTCTGGACATTTCTAAAGGAAATAAAAATAATGGAATGTAAACTTTACTCGCAGAAGATAAAATAGCCTTTAAAGGTTCTCTGGAGAATAAGTAGTCTGAACAGTACAATCTGTTCTGAAAACCTGCAAAATCCTGTAATTCAACTATAAAAAAAAGTGGAGAGAGGAAAGCAGAACCTCCTAAGAATCAGCAGACGTGGAGAATTCATTGTCTCCTACACTGTTCTCTCTCCCTCTCTCTCCTCTCTCTATCTCCTGGATCATTTCCATTAACTTATAAACATGTTGTTATTTATCATGCCTTGAGCCTTACTGCTTTAGTATCCACTTGATTACACTGACCTCTTTTGCAATTCAGGTTACAGCAAAACTAACTTTTCACTGTCTCCAATTCCTTCTCTTTTATTTTTCTTTTTATTTTTTTTTGCCAAAGACACTGCAATTGGCTTACTCTTACTAGTACCACTCCACAGAAACTGCACTTGTCAAATTCACCAAAGATCTTTGCATTCTTATACCCAGTGATTATTTTTCACAACTCACCTTAACAGGTTTGGACATGACTCATCACTCTCTGAAATGCTTTCTTCACTCAGTTCCCAGAACATCCCAGGGTTCCGGAACACTTTCTCTAAGTCTATCCACTCGGCTTACTCTTCCTTCCTTCTTGTCTTTGCTCAAATGTCATCAGCTCAGTGAGACCTATCATATGTATCTCATTTAAAATTTAACCCCTCACTTCATCACCATACTGTTTTCTGTGTGATACTTATCACATTCTAACATACTATAGAGTTTGCTTATTTATTATATTTTTTGTGTCATCTCCCAACTGAAAATGTAAACTCCTTGAAGATAGGAAATTTTTTCTGTTGTTTTTGCTGCTCCACTCTCAGCATCTTGAAGGACAGGATGGTCAACAAATATTTGTTAAATAAATTATCTAATAAACCTCATAGATTTAATATATTTCTTTCTGTTGTTGCCAATCAATAAAGCCATACTTTTAAAGCCCAAGGTACTTTTATTATTTTCTGTCCCACTATCTTCCTCATGATTATATTGTTTTATTTCCATATTTCTGTGAACATTTCTCTCTTTTACTCCCTTTTTAAAAAAATTGAAACCATTTAAAAATGTTCACAAAGTAATCAGTGACTACTGAACAAAATTAATTAAGTTCTCACTTAGTGGAAGGAGACACTGGGGCTCTGAGAGATGTAATTGCTTTTCTCGCATGACACCCAAATCAGCAGGAAAACAGTATTTTGGTACTTTCTCCTTGACAATACCTCTTTATCATGAAATGGAAAACAAACTCCAGGTCACTGCAGTCACTGGACAAACCAACAAATGGCTTTAAAGGATCTTAATAAACTGAGCCTTCTAACTACTTTCGCCTTCTGTGAGTGAAACTCACAAAACGGATATTTTCCCTCAACTGTACTGCCTATTAGTCCAGAGTGCATGTTTATCCTTTTCTTAGTTGTTTCCTCCGGCCAAAACACTCATACTCTGTTTTCTGTTTGTTGAAATCTTACCATGTATTCACACTGTAACTCAGATGCTGCCTCTCCCTGAAGGCGCTCAGACCCTACTTGTCAGAAGTGTTTCTTGCCTCTGCATTCCACAAGCAGGTTTCAGACATCCCACCTCTTATAGCCCTTATTACGGTTCATGATGTCTGTAAAGACGTGTGTACCTGTGTTTTGCATTTCTCAGTAATACCCTCATAGAGGACAAGGACTGTGATTTATTTTTTATGCTAGGCAAGAAAGTCATATTCAGTCACTGAATGAAACCAAACAAAACAAAATACGTGAGTGCAATACCCTTATGTGCATAATCAGATGTGCCACAAATGCACCACAGAAAGTACAGTTTGAGACTACTTAAAAAATAATGCCTGAAACAAAACTGCTGATTTAAAAATGAGAGCTTTGGCTGCCTGACAATTATATTTAAAGGTCATGAGTCATGGCCTCAGAGCAACCATGGTAACTCAGCGTACACAGGGGAAGTCATGTTGTACACTAATTAAGGGGGGAACAAAAAGCTTTAGAAAGCCTATTAGCCTTCAGATAAAAAAATATGATTAACCAATGTGTTTATGAAGCTTGTTTTTATTGCAATGTTTTCTTACTTCAGGGTTCATTGGAAACCTGGAAAAACTTCTTTAAATTTCTGTTGGCAAGGGCATATCAATCTCACATAGCTTTTTCTCAGTGTGTTATAAGAACACTGAAATTTCCTTCCTTTAAATGAAATTCCTTTCTATCTGCTTTCTAAACTTTTTACTTCATGCTTTTTATGTCAAATTGGAGGACTAATTAGTCACCAAGTAGTCTGGGTGAATAAATGATTTTAATAAAATTGGCTAGGAAATACAGCTATTGAGCACTTAAGATTTATAGGAGAGGATTTCCTGGGAAAATTCTGTTTTGTTCCTTAGATTAATTGGATCCAGGGCCTGACTATCCCTTACTTAGACAATGTAGGAGCAAGTTCCCATTAAGTTTATGTAAACCGTGGAGAAGGTCTGTCTCAAGGGCATGAGAAGAGACAAGTGGAAGGGAAAGAAGAAGGGAAGGCAAACAAGACACATGGGACCAGTTACTGCTTAGAAGTGAAGAAGCTGGACTGAAGTTACCTAAAGATCAACAGGAATAGCATGACACTCCCCTGTTTCCTGCCTCAAAAGCCCAGCTTTCTATCTACCCAGAACATTCAGCTCCATACACCAGGAGTAAAAAACACTAACAATAATTTACAGTGAGAGCAAAGCCCTACTTTTCACTTGTTTTTTTCTGCTAATTGTACACTGTGCTATTCATTTGAAAGTTGTTCATCACAGGCCAGCCCTGCTTTGTTAAGTATTAAAACCTGGGAGGCGGAGGTTGCAGTGAGCTGAGATCACGCCATTGCACTCCAGCCTGGGCGACAGAATGAGACTCCGTCTCAAAAACAAACAAACAAACAAAAACTTAACAAAGCAGAACCATGGTTGCATGTGAACATCCCATAAGGATACTGCCTTATAGGATGCAGCTCCTGCTACAGAGATGTGGTCCCCTCTCACTCAAGATTTAAAACAAAATTTTAAATGGAAGATATTTCCACATTTGAAAGGGAAATGAGTATGGTGGCAACATGCAAAATTTCTACTAATTAAATGCAAATCAGTTAGAGAGGGGAACTGTACCTCCATATTTCTAGCCAGTGTTGATTTAGGTTTTTGTGTGGGGAACATGTAGAGGAGGAATGACCCAGCTTTCTCTGTGTGCATCTCTTGGCAAGAAAGTAGTGAAGATGACATTTCATTTCAACTGAAAGAAGGCTGGCTTCTTACCCTCCCCCTTCCCACATCAGTAAAATGGCTGGGGTGAGTGAGTGTGTGATTTTTGAGAAGACCAAGTAAGGGACATTTTATTTGTTCAACAAATATTTATTGAACCCCTACTGTGTGTCAGGCCCTGCTCTATGATCTGGGAAGACAGTAGCTTTCAAAGAAAGGGGTCACTCTCCAGGAAAGGATAAAAAGTCTGTTGTTATTCCCCAGACTTTAAAGAAAGATTTTCTTTGAAGTACTGAGTAAAAGCTACTTTATACAGAAATTCCCATGAATTATTTTGGGATGAGAGGAGCTGGGAACTTACCTGCTTCTCTCTGGGTGTCAGATTCTGGGACCACAGATATCTTGCTATTGCATTGTCCCATCTCAAGCCAGGCCCACTGGGATCCCCTGTCCTTGGGAGAGATGTCAACAGGCATCATTCCTTAGAGTTTTAGAATCCCTGCTATTGCTCTGCTGTCTCTTGTTGCTAGGCTACCACAATGGCTGTGGAAAAGACAGTTAACTTCCCAAAGAAATAAGTCTCGGTTATAAAGCCGCATTAACCCCTCAAAACATCTCACAAATCAGATCCAGGCATGAGAATAGATGAAGCATCACCACATAGTCATCATTTCTGGAAAACTCATTCAAAGTGGAACAGAAACTGGTTTTGTGCTCAAATCCAGGCATGTTTACATTCAGAACCAATGCTAAGGAAACAGCCACACTGCTGTCTGAGAGGAGTGCACACCCAGAAACGCATTGGTTTACAAGCAATCAGTGGTTTCACCACAGACCAACCCCTTCGTGTGGTGATCTGCTTTCCCTGGGACCCGTGGGCTCCAGATAGAAGACCCCACCTGGCCATATTCTCATGAAAGCTTCTTTCCTAACACAGGATTGTACAAGTGATTCATTGTGCCTGACTAGCTGGTATTTTTCTCATTGTCACAACTCATCTGCAGCTGCTGATCCTTCTTCCCTGTTGCTTGTCCAAACTCACCAGTCACTTTCTCCCAGCCAGTTGCTGTATTTCTCCCTGGATGCATTTGTAGACCCCAGTGAACCTGTATTCACTTCACTTTCTGCTCTGACAGGAAATACACGTAGGGGCTCTGCAGTCTACCGATCGGAATCACTCCTGGATTTTGGTCTGCATGTCCTGAACCCACTCAACCTAGTCACACTGTTCATCCTAAAATAAATTAGATTGGCATGACAGGAATGTTTCTAATCACAGAATTCATTTCTAGAGTTAGAGCATTATAGAGCAAGTAACTACAATAGTAACAGGAATGAATACTTAAGACTTATCTATTAAAGAGTTTAATTATCATTTACTTCTTCAACAAAATTTCAAGTGATCCAGCCCCTTGGTAAAACAACCCTATGAATAAAATAAAGAACTATTGAGCAGTGGGTGTTCTGGATAGAAAAGCCAACACTAAATGGGTAGTTGTGAAAAGGCAAGGATTGGGCAATTGGCCTTGCAAATAGCTGATTGTTGGGGATTACAAGTCATCTTACCTCTCTCTATGCTTTGGATGTTTTATTTTAAGAAAGAACGACTGGAACGATTTCTGTCATCCCTTCTAGCTCTAACATTTTGTTCCGTTTCTTCAGCTCATCTTATTTAAAAAAAAAAAACAAACAACACACAGAGTAGATTACACTTTAATACATTGCAGAGGAATGTCTAGATGTTCACCATGTAGTGGGTTCATAATATTTTATAAAAGAAAAGTTATCTCAATAATGGCTGGTGAAAGGCACTGTAGGCACTAATTATTTATAATGGTTATTAATCTTATCATACATCTTGCTGATCAAAAACAGAGGTGGAGAGATATGGCTAGTACGAAAGCGGACTTTCAAAAAGTCCTTGAAAAACAAAGTGACTTTTCCATTCCCATTCCTTCTTTAAAAAAAATACTGCAGGGGAAGGATTTCAGAAGGTGGTGGTGAGGAAATTGGCTGGGTCATTAAAGGCATATTGACCTACAGAATTCTAAACATGCTAACTAATAAAATTAGTGGTATTGTTCTTTTATAACTAAGGAAAAGTACTTATGAAAGTCACTCAAATGCTTTTATTTTAAAAAGTTGAGCTGCAGTTTAAAAAAAACTACATTTTTCCCCCTCTGAATGTAAAGAAAACAAGGAGGCATTATAACAAAACTTTTAGAAATATGTATAAATCATTGACACTTCTACCATTAACGTGATTTTAAACTTCTCCCTCCTTACTGTGCTTTACTGCGTTGAGCATTTGTCATTTGGAGATTCCTAGCAGTAAAACTTGCCTGTAGCCTGTCAAAAATATATCTTACAATCAGAAATCATATAATGTTTATATAACAAGGAAGAATCTTAAGAATATGCATATTTTGTGTGTTCCACTGCTCATGTTTATCAGGATGTCTTATCTAACTTAGGTGAGTAAATATCACTAGGACCAGAAAGGAGGTTGGAAGGGAGAACATTGCAATGAGAAAAGGGCAAGACAGAAGAGGTAATAGATCTACAGTGAAGTGATGTGGCTGAGGAGAACAGAGACAGCTGCGGAGGAGGTCTTCGGAGTCTCTGCTTGGAAAACAGCCCTTCAGCTCCATCTGTCTACTCACTCTTTCATTTGTGTGTTTATTTGTTTATTCACCAAATATTTCATGAAAAGTCACTTTGTGCTAGGCAGGGTGCTAGGCATGAATAAAATCGATATAGTTCCTGCTCTTGTAGAGCTCATTCTATTATGTTATCATTCTAGTAGCCACTAATGTCTTATTGGAAAAAAATTAATGAAGCAGGTCTGGGATTTCCAAAAAGCTCTTCTAGTTTAACATATCCCAAGCACTGAAAACAAAATAGGTAAATAAAAGCAAACAGGAGCACCTCCTAGGTGTTCCTCTCGGGGATGTAGAATCTTGTAGGCAAAAATGACTGCCTTTCCCAAAGCTGACCTGGGAAGTTCACTGTGTTTTCATTGTGAGGAACACGTGGTGACTGTGCCCATGTCGGAGAGTCTAGGTGAGTGTTTCTGTGCTAGGGGAGGACAAGAGGAGAGGGCGAAAGTGACAGAGAAACCAAAGTAACAGCACACAAACAAGTACAAATTAGGCCATGAGCCACAACAGCCAAAACATCTTCCAACTGATTGCAAAGGCTTTCCTCTGTTTCTCTTAAGAATTAGCCAGGTCGCTTGTCATTGTTTTTCTGACCTCTTCCCTGTGTTGCTGATTGCTTGACACAGTGGGTCTAATTATCTCCAGACTCTCAGCCTGTTTTGATGGAGAGGGATGTTTATCTGTATAAGCAGACAGACTTGTCTATCCCCTTGGTGCTAAAGTTTTTCCTTGGGAAACCTAGTGATGAAACTGACAGCTGTTTATGGATGAACCGGAATGTAAACTTTTTATTTCTGGCTTGTTTGTGGCAAGAAATGAACATTTCTTCTCCTTCCTTACCGTGCTTTACTGCGTTGAGCATTTGTCATTTGGAGATTCCTAGCAGTGTTTGACTTTCCTGTGAGAATGGCCTCTCTCCCCTCGTAGTTGGCTGTGGACGGACAGTAAATTCAGTTACCTAGCCCCCGCCAAATAACCTAAGGTAGTGCAGACCCTATCCAGACAAAGGGCTATACAGCGTTGAACTTGACTCATCAGCAACTGAATCTTGGGTCTTTGAATCTCAAACAAGTAACATAACAAAAAAAGAAACAGTTAAAGTTCTTGTTATCTGTTTTTTAATTTATCCCACAAGTATTTATTAAGGCTCAGCTTTGTGACAGACACTGTTCTGGACCCTTGTATGACAGCGATAAGCAGGAGAAAGTTGCAGGTCTCATGAATTTCATACTTTAGTTGGTAGAGAGCAATCAAACAAATACAGAAGATAATTATAGACAGAGACAAGTGCTATTGAGAAAATAAAACAATGTCATCAGACGAGGACCAGGAGGTGACATAGAGCAAAGATGTGAAGGATGAGAAGGAACCAGCTTTGGGGCGCTTGCAGGGAAAAGTGTTGCAGCCAGTGATTCAGCCCCATCATCACAGAAACATGCTCAAGTAGCACCATACAAAGACAAACAAACCTCTCTTGACCTCCTCTCTTTCTGTGCTCCCTTTTGAGAAAAATTCTTCGGAAGAACAGCTTATTTTTCCGTTCCCTCTTCAATCTTCTCCAATCAAATATTCATAGTCTCTTCTGAAACAGCTTTCATTTGGTCACCACCAACCTCCATCTTGTCTTTAAACAGCAGCACTCTGATCTAACTTTTCCTGTTGAAAGTCTTACTTCTTAGTCTTGGGAGTGGTCTTGGTTTCTGCTCATTTCTAAACCTAACTCAGCCTTCTCTTGATTCCATGAGCCCCAATATGTGAACAATCAATTTCTTTTTTCTTTTCTAGCCAGAATTGCTTCCTATAACTTCCTACCAATAAATGCCTAGTTCACACACTTATATTTTTCATATTATTGTTGATTTTTACCCAGGAAATAACTATTCAACTTACAGCACAATCGTTATTCATTCTTTTGCTTATATACACTGTTTTCCTTAAAATTTTACTACTGTATTGGTGAGTACCTATTTATGGTTTTCCTAGGATTGATTGACTTTTCTTTATAACATTTACTTCTTTAGAGTAAATCACTTATTTGAAAACATTTATCATTGTCTCGTATCACAATGCAAGCCATTAGAGCTAGGTATGGTTCAAAACAGTCATGGTCTCAAGACATATTTGTTAGACTGCTATCCTCACCAGAAATGTCTTCTAGGTTGTTTCTGCTGTCAGTGTTTTAAATATTCTTCATGTCTTTTCTAATGCTTTGCTAGTCTAGGTTCTGCGGAATCCATGTTCTTTATGTCCCTAGTTATGTCTCTAATAACATTTCTTTAAAATTTATTAGCTGTAAAATTAAACACAATTTATCTAAATATTTCATTAAAAGTCATTTTCTTATATTTTCAATAAAGAATCTGGTCTCAAATAAGTAGAAACAAACAAGACAGTAGGGAATCCTAAGAAAACATTTGTTGAAAATCATCGTCCAGGATTTTCTCACGGCTTGCTGTCAAATACATGAAGATATTATGATGGCTATTGTACTGTGAAGGATACTTTCAGCTACAAGTAACAGAAATGGTGACTAATTGCAGTTAACTCATAAGAGAATTTGCTGGCTCATATGACTAGCAAGTCCAGAAGTTAAAGGTACTTCAAGGTTAATCATTGATATTATCAGCATGTGGTATCTTTTTTATAAACAGTAGGGCCTCTTCTGAGGGCTGGCTTTCCTTGTGGGCATGGAATGGCTGCCAGCAGAACTGGGCTGCAGATGACTTTGTTCATGGCCAGAGATACAGACTTGTTTTCCATGACCTTAGAACAGAAGTCCTATGTTTTATTCTAATTGGCTGATCCTAAATAGGTAATCACTATGAGGACACGTTGACTGGCTTCAATCTGAAATCTATGCCTACCCCAAACCGATCACTGTGGCAATGAGAAAGGATCCATTAGAACCCACCCTTATTGCTGCCAGTGGGATCAATCCCACTCAAATTCCAGGGCTACTACATAGCGGGAAAGGGTGAAATATACTTGGGGAACTCTACCACTATCCAATGCAGGTATATATTTGCATATACTTTGTATATCATTCACATAAATTTCTCATTTGATTATTCAGCCATAGAAATAATAATGAGCTGGGTGCAGCGGCTCACAACTGTCATCCCAGCACCTTGGGAGGCCAAGGTGGGTGGATCACAAGATCAGGAGTTTTAGACCAGCCTGGCCAACATAGTGAAACCCTGTCTCTACTAAAAATACAAAAATTAGCCAGGCATGGTGGCTCATGCCTGTAGTCTTAGCTACTCAGGAGGCTGAGGCAGGAAAATTGCTTGAACCCAAAAGGAGGAGGCTGTGGTGAGCCAAGATCGCACCACTGCACTCAAGCCTGGGGAACAGAGTGAGACTCCAGCTCAAACAAAAAAAAAGAAAAAAGAAATAATAATGATCATATCTTACTAATATAAGTTGTTGCCATGTATACATGTTTCACATCCTTTTAAAATATTATCTAGATTAGAAAAATATGCAAGATTAATTTACTATTACTCTTTCTCTATTTCTATTCTTTCTTAATGAGGTGTAATGTACCTGTAAGGAAAACAAAAAGTTAAAGAAAGAGTGAGAAGAACAGTTAAGATTTTGATCTGAAAAATAATTTCAGAATCACTTTCTTAGACAAAACTATAAACTTAATAAACAGTAACTAACTAGTTGATATATATAAATTTATTTTCAGAACGTAATTATATTACTTTCAGAAAATTACCAATCACCTTATAGTTGTAGCTTAGGAATTATTTTGAAATGTTAATGTCTGTTAATGCACTTAAGTTTTTTTTTTTTTTTTTTTTGGCTTTCCAGCCCAAACTGGAAAGCCTGCTAGACAAATTCTAAAAGAGCTGTAACAGTTATAAATTATATCCATATGAATCTCTCTATCCCACAAATAATGATTTTTTTTTTTTTTTTTGAGATGGAGTCTTGCCCTGTCACCAGGCTGGAGTACAGTGGTGCGATCTCGGCTCACCACAACCTCTGCCTCCCGGGTTCAAGCGATTCTCCTGCCTCAGCCTCCTGAGTAACTGGGACTACAGGCATGTGCCAGCATGCCCAGCTAATTTTTGTGTTTTTAGTAGAGACGGGGCTTCACCGTGTTGGCCAGGATGGTCTCGATCTCTTAATCTCATGATCTGCCCACCTCAGCCTCCCAAAGTGCTGGGATTACAGGCCTGAGCCACTGCGCCTGGCCAATAATGAATCTTTCTTTATATTTACCTTGATAGAATCGGCAACAAAACAAAACACTTTCATCTAACTCCAAAATTCACTGGAACCTTCCTTCACATTTCAATGTAATTGATTTAATTGGTTATTCTTTTATCAGCAATTTACCCAACTTTATTAATAGTCTGTGCCAAGCACTCCACTAAGCACTGAATGTGTGTATGTGTGTGTGCATATGTGTGGTACTTGCACAAATGAAAAGGAATTTAAGAGGTTTCTGGAACCCTTCCTGAAGCACGCACAACAAGGAAGGAACGACTAGAGATTCAGAGTTGGGGCAGAGACGAGAGAGAACAGGGATGCGATAAAGGTACACATCTTGCCTTTGCAAAATGCTAATATCAGGCCACTGAGCAGCAGGAAGAGTTCTCAACTCTAAACACCAGAGTCTGAAAATGACTGACAAGTCACATCTTTAACCTGGAGGTCACATCTTCATCATTATTCTTCACCAAGAAGACAACACTTTGGGACTCAATGTGAATGTGAGTTAAAAGTCAATGGCAAGTAGGAAAAACAATCAGCACCATCTGTACTTATTCAATGCAGGGAATGTGTCACCATTCTAGAAGTATTAATCATCATGCACTATCAGTGTGGTTAATGCCAAAAATGGTGGAGAAACGATTCCTCCTAGAAACTGCCCATTTCAAAACTTAACAGCATTTGCCTCATAAAAAAAATTATGGAAACTATTCAAAATTAAGTTTATCTCAAACAACTAGAAAGTATAGAGAAATGTATTTGTAGTTTTAATTTTGGGGAGAAAATGAATTGTTAACTGCAATGTAAGCAGAGGACAATTTGATCTTGGAGAGGTTTAATGTGTGGCAGGTTAGAAACAAGAAAAAAATATTTCTTTAGTAGAGAAGCTCAAAAAATCAAACCGTTTTGCTACAGTTCTTGGTTTTAATTAGGAATATTTAATCCATATCACACAGAGAAAAAATGCTCAAAACCTACCTGATACATCTCAACCAGTGAAGCATTGCTTGTCCTTGCAGTATGTTGATGATTATATCTTTCTGTGAGTTTTGTGAAATGCTTGCTGAATCTGAAAGCAATTCAGTTAGTGTCAAGTCCCAGAAACTAATAAGACAGAGGTACTCACCTACTTTCAATATATCATATGTGTCACTTATCATTTAGAAAGTATTATTTTGGCTATCCTGGATAGCATTAGCAAAAGACGTTACATTAACAGCAAATCCCAAGATAGAGTAGAAATTACAGGTAAAGGAAAGAAAATAATTCAAGGGAATGATAGAGGAAAAGCATGATTTAGTACCCTAACAAATGTCATTCTTCATTTTTAGTCACAATTAATATAGTATTACTTGCTTTTCTATAAATATTCTGATAAAACACAATAGCATTTGAATTAGTTTTTAAATTTTGGTTGCTACATAATTTTTGGTGAACTATACTACAAACACAAAGAATAAAAATCTAACATTTTAAACAAACAGCAGATACATTGCCATACCTCCTGCCTCAGAAGCACATTGTTTATACAATAAAAATGCCATATATGTTATTATAAGGATTTACTATTTGTAATTTATCAGATGACTGTATCCAGCTTTCCAGGAGTCATCTTTCATTCTGTTATCAAAACAGACAATTAACAAATATTTAGCAATAAAATATCTTCCTTGCAGTAAGAAAAATATTGACAATAATACAACTTTTCCAGAGAAAAAACATTATGTAGTATACATCAGCTGCTTCTTTAATCAAGAGACAGTTGGATAAAGAGGAGGCTTTCTGAGGCTGCTCCAAGAACAAATGCATCTTCATGATAGAATGGTTCCCAAAATAAGCTGGCATATTTGGCTTCTGTGTGTGGGTATATTGAATTTCCTGAGTGATCCTGCTGTCATTTTACACATGTCAGATGCACCAGATCAACAGCCCAACAAATGGCCAGCATAGGTTGCTTCTCAGTATCCTGATGGGAACTGCTTTTATGTGCCTCTTGATTTACCTAATGACATTAAAGCAAACAAACAAACGAATGTAACTCTTGCACTAAGGCATCACAGACAACAGATTATTAAAATCCCATAGTTAAAAAAAGAAAAAACATATGAAGCCAACAATCGAGCTCCCTTAGTTGAATTTTGGAGACATACAGGAGATCAAAATGCAATTGAGATGGTAACCTGGGTTATCCCTGATTAATGTTCAACTTCAGAAATGAAATTTTAAAGATTGTCTAATTAACTAAACTACATTTCCTTAAGATCTCTTATCTTCTGAAACTGATCTTTAAACTCAGATTCAGAAGATGTCACTGGAATTTATTCTTATTAAAAGAATAGAAAATTTTGCTGCAGGGAAGTCTTTGGAGTCTATTAACAATTTGATTTTTTAAATGCTAAAACACCGTATCGCATTAATTTTAATACAATATTGAGTGCAGAAGTGAAGCTAAGTGTTTAGTTATAAACTTACCACCTTGCTGACTCATTTTAAAATTCAAACGCCTGTTAGATTTTGATATGCTGGGAAAATAAGTACTTTATAGAAATTTCTAAAAGATGTTTACTGAAAATATAGAGTTTTAAAAGAACTGTTTTGGGAAAAAAAAGGATGTTTTCTGGCTCTATGGTACATAAGAAGCTTAAAAGAAAAGTAATTCATCAGATAGTGTAATTCGATATTTCCACCTGACACTAACATTAATGGTACTCCAGTGACAGTTTATTTACTGGATATGAAACTGCTAGGTTCAGCACAGTTAATAAGCCTAGGCTAAAAATAACTTTATTAACAAACACTGACATATAACATCTTTCAGATGGAATTGAACATTAAATTTAATGTAAGGTACTTCATTATAAGTTACCATACATAAATTTGGCTTTATACAACAGGTAAATTAATGGTTGAGCTATTGGCTCAAATGCTTAGACTTCATTAAACATTTCTTAAAATGTTTAGGAAAGGGTCATAGATCCCTTAAAGTACATACAAAGTTTGATACATGTAAGGATTTGTGCATTTGGGTAGAAAACAGATATGTAGCTATCATCAGATTTTCAAAAGAATATGTGTTTCAATAAGTTTTTTAAATGATTCCTTTAAAAGAATATGTTTCTCTAGTGTAATACCCCTCATTACCAAATATAATTTGGTTTACAAAATATTGATTTAGTTTATCAGGAGTACATCTATATTACAAAAGAAAGTATAAGAAAAATGATGCTATAAAATGAGAAATATATGTATTGGATATGAGGATGAATGGACTCAGAAACTTAGGAATAGCATTAAAATATACGACTACATCTCCATTTTTATACATAATTTAAGAGCACATGGAAAATAACAATATATGTAGAGTTCCTATTTACTGAGCTCTCACAAAGTCAAGATTTAGTATTCTATTTACATTATTCCATTTAATTCTTTCAACTCTGGTAACAATTGCTATGATTATTGCTCCATCTCCTATGAAGAAGATGATACTTACAGAAATTTAATCATTTTTTTAAGATCTCACAGCCAGGAACGAGAATGGCTGAGATTCAAATACAGGTCTTTTCAAAGCTAAAATTCATACTCTTTATTTCTATGCTATAATCCGTTTCCTACACACTCCCATCCCTGAAAATATACGTAGTTGATCATAGGTCATGAAAGAAGCCACTCAAGTTCATCCACTGAATATGTCAGAGAAGCCTAATGATCACAATATATTCTTCTGGGAACTAGAGAAGTGGCTATGATTCCCTTTTACTTTCATCCCACTGCCTCACATCTTTTCAAGAACAGATAGTAATATTACCTCAAACTTCACCTTTCGCTTTTGCAGTCACTTTCTGTTGAGTGCAAGGGACATGGCAACTTAATTCAACAACAACTAATTCAAGGGTTGGCTTCTCTTAAGACTCATATTAATTAAAAGAATATCACTTATATAACAAGACTGGCCAATGTTTTTCTGTGGGGTAGATTAAAGAAAATATATTTTTAGAAAAATATATTTTAAATTCTTTTAATATTTAAAATGTACATAATGAACTTCAAAATCTTTTAAAAATTTTTATGTCAATTGAAAAAAGCTTTCCAGGGATCCCTTGTGCAGGCATATCTTTGGATGTATCCTGAAGGAATGGAATGAAGATTTAAATTTGTCATGCTGCTTATGAGTGGCAGAGTTAAATTTCTGTCACAACATCTGTGTTTGAATAACTAAATCATGCTGCTTCTCTTAGAATGTTCTGGAATTTACACACACGGAGCAATAAAAATCACAAGGGTAATGTGTACAGCAACTCTTTTCATACTTTTTATCTTAATGAATTTCAAAACAATCCTGCTGAGATTGTTACTAAAGAGAAAACTGAGGTTCAAAGAGATTTAATAGGTAACCAGTGCTGGGCGGAATCCCAGTATTCTGATTTCAAACCATGGTTCTTTCTCTGCATCACTGTGCATAGCATATCTGGTCATTCTGAAAGTCATCAAATGGAGAAGGTAGAAGTGAAACCCTCAGTGGTCTATTCTTACATATTAATCACTTCTCAAGGAAAATCCAGGAAGACAGTTTTCTTTTGTTAAATTATCATCTTACTACTTCAGTGTTCTGTAATGAGGACTGGAGCCGCTCTAAGTGGATCAGTCCCCATCTTCTTCCTGAGATGTAGATTCTGTTGACGTTTGCATTGAAGACAGTTTTTTTTTCTTCTGGACTTGTGAAAAGTAGATTAATTTCTTAACTCCTCCATAGGAGACATCATAAGTGTTACTTTTTTTGAATTGCCAAGGCTAAGAATTCTCTTGATATTTAGCATGGATTTTTGGACTTCTCTTAACCAAGTAAATAAAGTGCTGAAAGTTCATGCTAGGAAGAAGAATCTGATTTGGGGCAGAAGAGAAGCAAATAATCTCTTTTGTTTAGAACAGAATGTGTGGTTACTCAAAAGTGGCTTGATTAGGGTACAGTTGCAAATGAGGTAGTCTATTTCCTCTTCTCCATCCATCTATTCATTCTGGGCTCTCCCCCCAACCCACTTCAGTCTACCAGTAACGTTCACCTTTCCAATTCCTGTGATGTCGCCATCCTTTATATGAGAACAAAATAGAAATAGGTAAGTATTTGGTAGATAAAACCATGAATCTATTTTGTTCACTACTGAATTCATTATTTTGTGAAAATGTGGAACCTTACACTCAGTGAATGTATGAACAAAATCCCAATAAGGAGTTATTAAATTTTAGCTCAAACTCCTGGAATAACGGGCATTTAAATGAAAAGAAAAGAATGTAACTCTCCCTTTCTCAAAGGAATCTCTTGAGATGATATTTAATGTGGTGAAGGCAGAAGTCAAGGAGTAAAGGAGATGAAGGTAATGTGGGAAGGAAGAGAAGCTTTCTGTTTATTCCCTATATTACAATTTCTAGGTCCCTGACAATGCCTTATATACAGAGGGCCAAATGAGACATTCATGGATAATTCCCTTATGTTCATAAAATGGCTTAAATCTTTAACTACTTTCATCAACATTGATACAGAACTGCTGAGAGACAACTGTTGTTCTTCTAGGTGAGGAAACAGAGGTGCCTTCAAATCAAGACAAAATGGGGGTGCCTTTATGTAATTCCCAGCCCTCCCAAGGAACATTCCCCAGGGGAATTACGCATGCCAGAATTAAAAAGTAAGATATTTGTCTTTTATTTTTAACAGAATCTAGATGAGTCAGGACACATAATAAGCATATTCTCAAATATATATATGTATATGTATATATATATGTATATATATATATATAGAAACACAAGTACATGCAAATCAATTGTGATAAAATTTCCAGTCTCCATCATGAAATCAAAACAAAGGGGTGTCCTTAAAAATCTCAGTGCTAGTTGCAGAGTAAAATGTTGAATGTATATCCAATAAGTTCTTTAACAAAAACAGGACACAAATACATCAGGCAATTGATAAGGCAAACAAAATCTCGTTACAGAAGATGCTAAGTAAATATAATTATTTATTATTTTTCCAACACCATCTATCAGACTAAGAAACTTTCAGCCCATCTACAAAGCTTTTATCATCTTTTTTTGTCAAAAATAAACATGCGACCAAATTTCCATTTGATTAAACTAAAACCACCCAATTGCCAAAAAATATATAGTAACTCATAATATGAAATTTTAACATAAATATTTAATCTGTATATTATAATATAAAAGCTAGAGTCACAGTTCTGTCCATTAGAAACTTTACATTGTAAATATTGGAGATGAATGTGCCACAGAGGAAGTTCATTATGAGACATTTTGTATAATGGAATGGGTATGGCAAGAATGGGTATGGCAGTGGTTGTAATCAAGGTTGTTAGCCAGAACTGGGATCTCATCTGAAGACACAGCTGGGGAAGGAGCCACTTACGTGACCACATGGCTGATGGTAAAAATCATTTCCTCATGGGCTGTTTACCTTTCCTTCCTGGCTCTTGGCCAGAGGCTATCTTCAGTTCTTTGCTAGGGAGGGTCTCTCCAACATGGCAGGTTGTTTCATCAAAGCATGCAAACTAAGAAGGCAACAGAGAGAATCTTCTAACAAGATAGAAGTCATGAGATTTTATCATCTAATCATGGAAACAATATTCCATTCCTCTTTCCATATTAGGCTGGGCATACAAAGAAGCAAATCACAGGACCAGTTGATACTCAAGGGTGGGAGACTACAGAAGGCTGTGAATATTGGGTGCCTAAGGTCCTTGGGCACCATCTTAGAGGTTTCCCACCACACTAATGCACTTGAAAATGATGTGGAAAATGGCAAATATTTTAAAATGATAAAACTATTGTTTCTGGCAAAATAATAAGAAAAAATAATGTCTAAGAGCCATTTTAAAAACCTCACCTTAAAATATTTTTTAAAACTCAAAAGAGAAATAAAGATGTAAAGTACTATATCAAAAGAAATGCAAATTAAAACAATATATCATTTTCATGTGTCAAATTGGAACATATTAAACATTTAGTTGATACTATCTATTGTTGGCAAGGGCAAACACGTACTTTATAATCTACTTATGTGGTCAAACATTTCTGAGGGCAATCTGGAAATATCAAGATTTCCATACCCTTTGACTTACCAATATTACTTTCAGATATTTATTTTCCAGAAATAAATTAAGTCAAAGTTCAAAAATTGATGCACAAGAATGTTCATTTAAGTGATGTGTATACTGTTAGAAAAATTGGAAATTATTTAGTAGTATGTCAGGAAAGATTGGTCAAATAAAATATGTTATGACAACTACAAAATAAAATATCTTGTAGCTATTAAAAATTATTATTCATATTTATTATCATGAAAATATATCTATGATATATTTTTTAATGAAAAGAGCAAACTATCTACATAGAACTGCATTATCTATATAGAACTGGATGTGTATATGCTGGTGTGTTGATACCCGTAGGTGCAGAGGAAAATATGTGAAAGGATATCTATCAAAATATTGAGAGCCATTATCTTTGACTTGCAGGTAATGAATAATCTTTATTTTCCTTATACCATCTGTATTTTCCAATTTATCTTGAGCATATTCACATTTCACAATATTAAAAAGCAATAAGACTCTTTCCAAAATAATATCTAAGATTATTTCCTCCCAGACCCTTATATGGGAATGGTTCAAGCTTTCATTATTATATCTGTTAACTGGAACAATATAGCATCATAAGATCTTTTCAAGTTAAATATATTTTTGTCTTCTGTTGATAAATGGATATGATCCAACTCCTCTTGGCAAATTACATTTACTTAAAAAAAAACCCTTCAGAATTCTGCATACACACAAATATTATCAGTCAACATGGAACTGGAAATTAACTGTCAGATTTCTTCTTAACCTGGCTATTCTGGAAGAATAATTCACCGAGGGACCAGCATTGAAAATTTTGATTAGTCAAATAAGAAAATAAATTTCTGGTTGCCATATATAATTATTCTCTTATTATTTATTATTTATACCCTCATTTTGGAGCATCCACTAGGTTCGAGGCGTTGGGCTAAGTGCTAGCAATGCAACAGTAAATCAGAAACAGTCCTTGCCTGCTCTTACAGCCTAATAAAGACAAATCAAAGAACTTCACTGCTGAAGATGTCTCAGAGACCACAGTATAGAATTCCCCAACCCCTAAGTCATGAATCAGAGAAGCAGATTTTTATACATTTTTTCTTTACCTATATTGATTGATAGCAGACCCAAATTGATTTCTCTCGATTATTCTGTTGCAGGCAGAATTCTATGAAAGCCCCCACAATCTTTCCCACTGCTGTTACTTCCATGATTTCATTATGTAATACGACAAAAGGGATATTGCAGACATAATCAAGGTTACTAATCCATTAAGATGGAAAAATTATCTGGCTCACCTAACCTAATTATATGAGCCCCTTAAAAGCAGAGAGTTTTCTGTGGACAGTAACAGATGAGAAAGAAAATTTAAAATGAGAAAGAAATTTGATGTAAGGGAGACTCTCTGTTGCTGGGATAGAGGGGGCTATGAGGGAAGGACCTGAGGACATTCCCTAGGAGCTGAGAGCAGTCCCCTGATGACAGCCAGCAAGAAGGTGGGGGCTAAAAGCTGACAACTTGATTTCAGCCTTCACTAGAAAACTCTGGTCATCCCAAACTTCTGGCCTACCAAACTGAGAGCTACCAAATTTGGTAATGCAGCAATAGAAAAGTAATGCCCGTTGTTTTTCCTTTGTATGTCTTTCCTGGGGACTAGTCAGCACACTGCAGTACAACTGGAGCTGAGATTCATGGATTTCAGCTACCTTCTTATTGTCCCAGTGTGGAAATTGAAGTCCAAAATTTCTAGCCATATTGGCCTTTTTTTTGTCTTTTTCAATTAATTGATTTATTTTTTATTTGAAACAATCTCAAACTTCTAGAAAGCTTGGAAGTATAGTATGAAACAATCTCAAACTTCTAGAAAGCTTGAAAGTACAGTACACATATTTTTTTTCAGGAACCATTTGGGTGCACACATTAGTGACATGATACAACAACACCTCCAAATACTTCAATGCAATGCATTTTTTTCTCAACAAGGGCATTCCCCTATATACTTACAACACAAGCATCAAAATCAGGAACTTAAGGTCGCTTCAGCTCTTGAACTCAGTCAACTTTCACAAAGTATCCAAGTAATTTCCTTTAGAGCCAAAGCTCCATTTTGGAGTCATGTGTTGTGTTTGGTTAGTTTCCTTCAACTCGGAAGAGTTTATCATAGAATCCCTTGACTTTCAGGACCTTGAAACTTGAAGATTACAAGCCAATTATTCTGGAAAATGTCCTTCAATTTAGATTGTTCTGATTTTCTTTCATGACAGTCGTATACTTTTGTAGGAATGTTAGAGAAATAATCTGTGTTCTTCTCACTATTATAAAATGGTACACAATTTCATTTTGTACCAATACTAACGATATTAACTTTGATTGCTTAAAGTGGTGTCTGCCAAGTTCTCCATTGTAAAGTATTGTTTTTTGCTGTGTAATTAACAAGTATTTGTGGGAAAGTAATTTGAGACTATGTGAATACACTATTTGTTATCAAATTTTTTATTTATTCATGCCTAACAATTTGATCAACACAGACTCATAGTTTATTATTTTATTCCATGTTTTATAATCTGTTGTTATCATTTATTTTGGTACTCAAACTGTCAGAAATCTGGCCAAAAAGAACCTCTTGGAGTTGCTTCAGTGTTATTTTAACAAGTTCCAAGTCCCTTATTCTTTCAGCATTTTCTTACTTTCTGATACATCAAGATGTCCTGGAAAAAGGTGGCCTTTTCTCTGAGAAAAACTCTTTTTAATAAAAAGTGATATTTAGAAACCAAGATCTGGACACTGAGTTCACTCATTGCTTTTAGGATGTTGTTATCCCTAGGAACACTGGCTTTAATATCTCCAAAACACTGTGCTCTCTGCTTCCCCATGACTTTTGTACATGCTGTTCCCTCTACGTGATTGTCCTTTCTTCTTCACATAGTGAATTCTTCCTACTCATTCTTTAGATGAAAGCTTAAATCCTGCTTCTTCAAGGAAACTTTCCCTGGATGCCTAGATTGGTTGAGCTCTACACTCATAGCATCATGTTCTTTTCAATCTAGAAGATAGCAATTATTTGGAAACATATACCTCCTCTTCATTAGACTAATAACATTTGGAAGACAAAATCTGATTTTGATCAACATTGTATCACTAGTGCCTAGCACAAGTCCTAGTACATAGTAGTCCTCAACAAATATTTATGGAAGTAATAAATGGGTGAGACAGTGAATGAGTGAATGAATGAAACCAGAACTAGACCCCAGTGCTTCCCTAGCTATTCCACAGTGGACACTTAGAACTTAAAAAGACAGAGCTCACTGAAATATATTCTCTAAATTCTTAGACATATGGCACAATTTTATTCTTTCTAACAGAACCTTGAATTTTTGCACACTGGATGAAATAATTTTCCCCATTATTTTTGAATTTAATTTTTCTTGAAATGGATTCAGACAAAAGTGGAAAACCAAGTACCCTCTGAGAAGGTCATAGTGTTTGCCAGTATTGAGTTAATCACTTGGGCTTATTCTCCATTAGATTTATTATATTCTGAGCAACTTAGCTAAGTTGCAAGAAAATAAAAAGCTACAGAAGAATATTTAATTTGATTGCATAATACTAAATCTTCACCACCTCCTGAGTCCCTAATTAAATCTTATTTTTACACGGTGCCTTGTTTTTGAATATGGGCAGCTCTGAAAGTCTCAGGAAGGGAATTTATGATACAGGAAATCCAGAAACTCACTTTGAGACCATGTGGACTTCTAAAAATCCTACCATTGTCTGTACCGGAAGGCCAAACATACAATTGTCTTCTTAGCTTGATGCTTTTATGGTTTTTCTCTTGGTTTTGAATCAAACCTAGACTCAACAAAGACCCACCTATGGTTTCTGCCTGTCCCCAGCTGTAACTCCAATAACTGTGCTTGGGCATTATGTCAGACCTTTTGGCATCATTTGAAGCATTTGATTATTGAATTCTGTTGACTTGCTAGAAAGAAAGTGGGGTCAGAAGGGCAGGCCTAAAATAGTTATACTTCTTTCAGTCCTGAGAGATATATTAGGAGAGTTTTCAGAAGGTTTTTTTCTCATTTTACAGTTTCTGAGATGGACTTCTGAGACACTTGGTATTTTCTCTTCCTTTCATTGTATGCACTGTTTATTATAAAAACAGAGAATCTCGTAGCAACTTACACATTGAAAAATTGTTATTCAAGATTTCTCCTTTTGCCTGACTTGCACTGTGGTGTTCTTTATTCTAAGATATCTGGCAAAAGTGAACCTGTTTTTTCAACCTGGTTGAAACCTGGTTTGAAAAAAATTGCTAGTAGTTCTAAAAAAACATGAGAAATGAAGAACAGCACATGTGAGTTAGGAATCTCTCTTTTGTTCTTGTGAGGCTACAGTGAAACAAAGATTCTTAGCCATACTGAGGCTCCTGTAACTTGTTCAATACTTCACACCAGAGTCTATAGTAATTATAAATTCAAGAAAAATTCCTCTATTCTTCAGCTTCTTTTCAGTGGCATATTTTCCTCATTCACTAAGTTATGTTTCAGATGGTTTAGCATTCGATTATGACTCATTTAATGTGATTTTTCAAAAGAACATTTGTTATTGCATCACATCGCAAAAATAATTGAAATGGATGCAATTCATGGATGTGATTTAATTAATTAGGACTTTTACCCTACCCTGAGAAAATGATAATGGGAGCTTTACTAAGCAAACTAAAATATCCCAACCAAGACAACTCAGTATTCAGAGAATCAGAGCAAGCTTACAAAAGCCTCCTGTAATGAGAAGATTGTCTGAAAATACAATTTTCAGCTTTTAAGTGAATAAATGCTGAGCTGCTAGACTCTACCACTTTCTAAGCAGAAATGCATCTTAATTGTTGTATCACTTCTGAATTTTGGAAGGAAAATTGGCAATGTGTGTGCCATTTCTAGAAAAGAGAAAGAAAAGGTAATTGGGTTTCTGCATACCATGCCTTCAGTAATGGTCTGGAAGATGGAACTGCAAAAGGGTCTTTTTTTGCTCTAGGACTGTATTTCATTTGTCAAAATGAATGCAGGATATCAGGTCATTCCGAATACTGAGTAATATTCTCCCAGCTGAGCAGAGCACTGCTCTGTACCAGGCATTAGCAAAGCCGAGCATGCTGACTAGAAGAGACTTGCTGGTGATATTTTAGCCTAGTCAAGTGATGGCCTCTGACCACAAAGAACATTGGCTGGGGCTCTGTCAAATTATCCAAGGAATTATCAGGTATCTAGTCTATTTTTCTGTATAGAAATCCTCTTTAACATCCCACCAAAAGCTACTTAACTTAAAAAAAAATCCTACAAATACCATATTCCTGGGAGAAATCTGAAATTCCTATTTATCTACTGGGGCGGCTGAGTAGGGGTGATGTTATTATGGCAAATGTGTACATTTCCGGCATAAATATTTACTTAGCTCTGCTTGTCAACAGCTGAGTCGTTTCTCTGTTCTCCCACTTGGAGTCATTTGATACCCAGTAAGGATCACCTCCCTTGGAGGCTGCAGTGTTTATCTTCCAAGCGCTAATATTAAAATATAGCTCTTGATTCAGGCAACGGCAAGCCAGGGGATTTCTGAGCATCATTCCTTCTCTTATTGAGTCTTCCATAGGGACAGCCACCTTTAAAGAATATGAATCATTGAGCTACCTGTTTCACTATAAACCACAGGTACCTTCTCTGCCAGAAGTGAAAATCTATTTTAAATCATTTTTAAAATCATCTAAATTTAAAAGTATTCACATATTTAGAAAATTTTCATTGTTCTTCTAGCTTTTAAACATGTTTATAAAAATGTTTTTCAAACTGTTTACAAAAATGGAATCATGTAGGAAGTCTACAAAATGCCTGAAAAAAATCATTTCAGTTAAGGTACTTTCTTACATAGAAAATTAAATCACTCTATAGAATTAGAAACTAAAATTTGCTAGCTTTTTTAAGGTGGAAACCATTGTAACCTCTATACCTAGCAATTAATAAATGGTTAGCAATCATTTGTTGAATAAATGAATAGTTGGAATATTAACAAAATCAAGATTGTATTAGATAAAAAGTATAATTAAATAGTAGTACAATTTTATAATTCTTTAAGTGCTAGATAACATGATTTTGACTTATCCAGTGAAATTTTTGGTGGATTTATCTTCACCTACAAGAAAAGCATCTTGGGAAATTATTAGGATGATTGGTATGAATAATATATAAAATTGTTCCTCTGACCTTTATATTCATGCTGTCTTGGTCTTTTTGCTTTTTTAAAACATAGTTTCAGAGCCATCCCTTGTAAAGAGAACTTCAAAATGCCAAGGAGAATTCATTACCTACAGAATGGGTGAGTAGAGTCTCTTGGCAAGTGACAAACCAATGTCCACAACCAAGGAACACTAAACTAGGGGATTTTTTTTTAACTGTCTCCTACAAGAAGGAATAAGGGGATTTCATTACTTGCAACAAGTAAAGAGAACAACAGGGATATCTCCCAAAGCAGTGCCTCCCCAAGCTAAAGGCTGGGTCAGGTTTTATAAGCGTAGGGTAATGAGGTATGATCTGATTGGATCTTGGAATAAGGTGATGCTGTGATCTGATTGGATCTTGAAATAAGGTGATCTTAGTGGATCCTGCCATGAACTTGACCTAATTGGATCCTGAATGCTTCTATGGGGTATCCCATGTAATTTACTCCCTACTCCTCAGTTCAAGCACTAAGATTCACTCTGGTTGCACATCTGGTTCATCTGGGTATGCTCAGGCTAGGTAATCTTCAACATGGGGGTCCATGGCAACCAAAAAAGAACTTGCAACTTTGTTACATAAAAGTCGAACCAGATTGGCCTGATGCAGTCACAAAGGGACTCTGAAAGCAGAGAAATGTACTAGAACACAATAATGGCAAATACACAGAAGCAAATACACAGAAACAGCAAACCAAGATGTTTCCTTGGCACTTTTAAAAGTGTGACATATCCATGATTATCATTTTGCTGCAAATCATATAGTGAAAATTTAGAAATCAAATTTATTTCCTTTTGTTTGTCAGGAGCATTTTATGTCTCTAGGATACAGAAATTAAGCTGCTGTTGCAACTTAAGAAATAATGTACAATAGTTCTTAGACTTTTACATTTCTTTTTAAACTGGAATACCAAATAATGAATTAATATTTAGCATCTCCTGTGTTCCAGTACTATTCTAAATACTTCCCAGTATGAAAAAAAAGAGCATATGTCATTATCACTATGTTCAAGTGACATATTTCTTACAGGGGAAAAACGTAACTATTAATAACCATGAAATAAATACTAAACAACTCAAAACAGAAAGAATTAAATCTTAAGTAGCTATGGAAAAAACATGTTAGGGAAAGATGTCATGAAGTGGTTGAAATGGACTTTATGCTTTATGGAAACAATCCAGAAAAATGAAGGGCAAGAGTAGACATGTGCAGCCCAGTGAGCAACAGGAACCTGACAGCAGAGAGGAGAAGGTATGTGACATGAGTGAAGTCAGAATACAGACCCTTTGAGAACAATGGTGCTTTACTGGAGGAGTGTGTGGGATGAGAGCACCCCACAAGTTATTGCCAGTAGAAATGTGAATGAAAGAAGGACTTTCATTAGAAGCCAGGTTAGATCTGAATGATGTTCACTTGTCAGGGGGATAATTCAAGATATCAATTCATTTTTTCTTTCTTCTTCTTGTGCCCATTCCATGATGGGTCTTCCATTCACCTATAACAAGCAATCTGTTGGTTAGGAATGGCTAAGCAATATGTTTCAACTATGAGCTTATTCTTCAGACAATTCTTATACTGCAGCCCACTTCCTGGCCTATACTCTTAACATTCATGTCTTCTTGGTAAAATTACTGTATTAGTCTGTTTTCACGCTACTGATAAAGACATACCTGAGACTGGGCAATTTACAAAAGAAAGATGTTTAACTGGACTCACAGTTTTATGTGGCTGGCGAGGCCTCACAGTCATGGTGGAAGGCAGCGGGGAGCAAGTCACATCTTATGTGGATGGCATCAGGCAAAGAGAGAGCTTTTGTGGGGAAACTCCGATTTTTAAAACCATCAGATCTCATGAGACTCATTCACTATCACGAAGACCAGTGCAGGAAAGACTTGCCCTCATGATTCAGTCACCTCCCACTGGTTCCTCCCATGACATGTGAGAATTATGGGAGTTATAATTCAAGATGAGATTTAGGTGGGGACACAGCTAAACCATATCAACTACACCTTAACTAATTATTTAATTATAATTAAATAATAATTTAAGCAAAATGCTGAAGCTGCCACCTGGTTTCTTCTGCTGTTTACAGTAAAATGCAAAAAGAGAGAAATAAATTAAGGAAAGGACTGTTAAACAAAAAAGAGCTAGGACTTGATGACTTTAAAAGTTCTCAGCCTCCTCAAACAGCAAACAATGCTAGGAAATGGCTTTCAAGCAAAGAATCAAATTTGGAGCACTACCTGGAAAACACGATCTGGAGATGAAGATGAAGATTTGACTGCAAAGTCTTTTCTTAAGACCTTAGAAAAGCAGTGTCTCAGAGAAGTATTTAGTCATACAAAAGGCCCTTTAAGATTAAAGATGTGCCACTGCCACCTTGGGTTGAAAAGGACAGGCAGTACAAAGAGGAAGCTGGAGCCCTAAAAGGTCAGAAAGTAGGCCAGAAAACGACTCATATGAAAGCACGTGACATCTTTCATGAAAAAGGGAGGGTGATCCAGCAGGCAGAACCAAGAGCCTTGTTATAGACCAAAGCGTTTCCCCCAAAATTCATATGTGGAAGCTGTAACCTCATATGTGATGGTATCAGAGATAGGGCTTTAGAAAGATACTTAAAATTCTAAATAAGCTCCTAAGGGTGGAGCCCTGATTGGATAAGACAGAGGTCCTTATAAAAAGAGGAAGAGAAACTAGACATCTCTCTCTCTCCCCGCCTGTTTCTCTGCACACACACAGAGGAAAGACCATGTGAGGACACAGTGAGGAGGCAGCCATCTGCAAGCCAGGAAGAAAGGCCTCCTTGCTCATACCTTGATCTTGGACTTCTGGCCTCCAGAAGTGTGAGAAAACACATTTCTGTTGTTTATAAGGCACCCAGGTAGTGGTATTTTGATAGCAGCCTGGGCTGACTAGTCTAATCCCAGAGGGCAGAGCCAATAGCCATAAAGAATTATTGGTAGGCCTTAATACCTAATTAAGGAATTGCCAACATTTGTCTAGTTAGATTTCAGAATTGTTATGAGTAAAAACACATGCTCTGAATGAAGAGACCCCCAAACAGGCTTCATGTGAGCAACAGGGCTATTTATTCACCCAGGTGAGAGTGGTCTGGGCCCGAAAAGAGAGTCAGCGGAGGGCAGTTTTATAGGTTTGGTTTTGTAGGTTTGGGGTAGGCAGTGGAAAGTTACAGGTTAGGGCGGTTTTTGCAAGCTGGGAGGGGGTCATAGGATCTGGAGTCACCACGTTGCCCAAGGTCGGTTACAAAGTCCATTTGCCTTATCAATTATGGTGGGAATAAGGAACAGTAGAGAATGTCTCAAAGTTAATTAGGCACCACAGGGGTTGATCATTCTTCACTTCTGTGGTTTTCCAGTTACTTCAAACTTTCTATTTCGAGGAACTCATCTGGAGTGTCCATGCAGGTCACAGAGGTTACCATGGTGTAGTCTATGGTGCTGTCAGTTGGCCTAAAAGACCTTGCATTATGGATCAGAGACTCATTCATGCCCCCCCCCACATTTTCCCTGTTTTTGAAGGAATATTTATAGTTTTTATCCTATACCTGTTCCACCACTGTATATTGATGTGTGAGAAGCAGAGAACCTGGACTTTTTTTTTTTTTTTTGAGAGTCTCACTTTATCACCCAGGCTAGAGTGCAATGGTGTGATCTCTGCTCACTGCAACCTCTGCCTCCCGGATTCAAGTGATTCTCCTGCCTCATTCTCCTGACTAGCTAGGATTGCAGGCACCTGCCACCATTCCCAGCTAATATTTGTATTTTTCGTAGAGATGGAGTTTCACCCGGTTGGCCAGACTGGTCTCGAACTCCTGACCTCAGGTGATTCACCCGCCTTGGCCTCCCAAAGCGCTGGGATTACAGGCGTAAGCCACCACGCCTGGCCTGGATTTTTATTTTCACAGGTCTCTATAGTAAGAGAAACTCCACATTAGGAGCTGAACCTTGGAACTAACCCTGAGAAATCTCTTTTGTACCTGGACCTGACTTAGTTGATGAGATCCTGAACTTTGAGCTGATGCTGTAATGAAATAAGACGTTGGGGACCTGGGGAGGGAATGAATGTATTTGGGATGTGAGAGAAACGTAAATTACTGGGGCCCAGAGTCTAGACTGTGGTAGGTAGCCTCTAACGTGGCCCCAAATGATACCCTTCTCCTAATTTCAAACTTTCTGTTTCCAGAAACTCATCTGGAGTGTCCATGCAGGTCATACTATTGACGTACTTCTGAAAAATAGAATATAGAGGAAGCAATGGTATGTCATTTGAGATTAGATTACAAAGAGACCCTGGCTTCTACCTGGAGATGCTCCCTAAATCACTCTTTAAGGGAAACCTCTTCCATGTGGTAGAGTTTCCCTATGGAGAGAACCATGTGGACAAGAAACTGATGTCTTTGGCTAACAGCCAGCAAGGACCTGAGACCTGCCAAGAATTACAGAAATGTGTTTTTGGAAGGGGATATTCATCTAGCCCAGCCTTGTATGATTGGAGATCCAGCCAACAACTTCATGGCACCCTTGCAAAATATCTTGATCCTGAGAAATCCACTTAAACTTTGCCGAGATTCCTGACCCACAACTTTGGGATAAATGAATGTCTGATGTTTTTAGCCACTAACTTTTGGTAATTTTTATGTGCACTAGAAGGTAACTAATACATTTGTTATAATGGCATCTCTCCTTATAATTTTTTCAGTGTATCCTTAAGTTTGCCTCCCTTCCAATATTTGCTTTTACCCTGAGTTTTAGTCTATTAATCTCTTAGATTGGCTTATAGTAATTATCTACATAATTATCTATTATAATTATTATTTATACAATGTATACTATAATCTCTATATTATAATATATATAACTGTATTATAATACATAGCAGAAAAAAATTTAGCTTGTTATTATAGAGTATTTTAAATATAACAAAAGTAAAGTAAACAAATATAATAGACTCCCATGTCCCTATCACCCACTTTCAACACTTATGGTCAATATTGATACAACATAACATTATTGACACAACAACCCATAGTCAATATCATTTCATCTCTACCTTTACTCACTCCTCTCTCTCAGATTATTTTCAAGCAAGTTCCAGACATATCATTTATTCTATAATATTTTTAGTATGTATCCCTCTTTAGAAAAACATTTTAAGGTTAGGAGTTGACCGTAGAAATTATATCAAGGGGTAGTCTGGCTACAGAGATAAGACCTTCAGAGCAAAGCCAAGTGTAGTCATTCATGTTAATATTCTTCTACTCAGGATATGAATAAACTATTTGAAAATGTTAAGACTGTATGAGACTGGAGTAAGAGAGCTCTTTGTCATGGACAGGAATTTTGGGTTAGAGATCAGCAAGCTGAAGAGAGAGGGAAAACAGTTGAAGGAAGAAAGGGAAATCCAGCAGCATGGCAATAGGCTAAAGCCAAAGTCGAATGTATAAACAATGAGAATGATCAAGTGACCTTTGAGACCAAAGCTAACACTGAAGGTTAGATTACATCAAATGTGTTGCATATTTTATATATTTCTCATTTAGTCCCCCAAGTCCTTCAGGAAAATCTGCTATGTACATATCCTATACTCAGAGGACTTTAGTAGTAAACAGTTTGGACAGTGTAAAGCAGAGTGAAATATGGCCTTACAGATAGGAAGTGAAAGGCTAAGAAGAACTTGATAATTCAATAGAGCAAGAACTAGAAGTCACAGCAATCAGAAAAAATGCAAGTGACATCCCCCCATTGATCAAACCCAACAGGAATCAATGTAGCTATGGAAAAATATGCTAGGTTTCCAATAATATGTGAGAAGAGAATTCAATACATTTTTTGTTTAAACACTGAAGGAAAAGTGACTCTTGGAATCTAGAGAATATGTCATTACTCTAAGAGGCTGCCATTTTGGTTGCACACACAGGCACACAGACTCACTACAAATGTACCTCCTGTTGATGAAATCAAGAACAACCCTAGTACTGATGCCTATTGTAATATCTATAAGATTATGGTGCATTTTGTAGAAGAAAAGAAGAGAATCAGCTTTACCACCTGGTTCTACTGTCAGTGAACTACCAGAAATGATCATGCCCAAATTTAAATGGCCCAGTTGAGTACATCTGCAGAATACACATATGGTTTTTCCTGCAAATTGCTCAAAGTGGGCTATTAAGGATACAAAAATAGAACAAGGATATTATACTCAACTGACATGAAAAAAGATATCTTTTAAGTTGAGTCGGTGGATTACAGTTTTGGGGTAAATAAGAATTCTACTGAAGACATTTTTTTATTATCAGTTGTAAATATCTTGTGGCAAATAAAATCCAATTTACTATGACTCAAAACATTTTTTTTAAAAAACAGGAATTTTGGTTTCTTTGTTTCATATAATCAAGGCTGCATAAGACAGAGAGAATTGTATATAAGAATTCCCTACCCTGGTCTTAAAAGTGTAGCTTTTTTTAGTAACAGCACCTATGATTCACAACTTTACCTACCTATAAAACTGGGAGTTTTCATCTCAATCGCCTCACCGTACTGGAGGAAGACTTTATTTTTCTTGGATTTGATTGTCAAACACAGAGGAATAATATTACAGAGCAATTTCCTCTCCATTGCCTACAGCAACGATAAAACCAAAAATGTGTACAAGAGTAAAATGTGGTGTCATTCAAAAAACAATCAACTTTACCATATACAGAAGGTTTTTTTAAAATAAAAATATCTTTCTGGTTTAAGTATTGACTTGTCCTTGATTTCTGAAAGAAGGGTGGTATTGCAGGATATGGTTGAAGGATAGCCATTATCTCATTTCTGTCTTATGGATGAGTTATTACAGATTTAGAAGTTATAAACTGCCATCTCCCAGTAATCCATTATATTAGTCAGGATTCTCTTATAGGGGCAAAACTAATAAGAGATATGTTATATATATGTGTGTATATATATATACACACACAAACATATGTATACATATATATATACACACACACACATATGGGAGCTTATTAAGTATTAATTTACATGATCACAAGGTCCCGCAATAGGCTGTCTGCAAGGTGAGAAGCAAGGCGAGTCAGTCCAAGTTCTAAAACTGAAGAACCTGGAATCTGATATTCAAGGCAGGAACCATCCAGCACGGGAGAAAGATGTAGACTGGGAGGCTAGGCCCATTTCTTCTTTTCACATTTTTTTCTGCCTGCTTTATATTAGCTGCAAGCTGATTAGATGGTGCCCACCAAATTAAGGGTGGATCTGCCTTCCCCAGCCCACTGACTCAAATGTTAATCTCTTTTGGCAACACCCTCACAGACACAAGCAGTATTAATACTTTGTATTTTTCAATCCAACCAAATTGACACTCAGTATTAACCATCACAGGTCCACCGCTTGTCAACTTGAACCCATACACATCTACTGATATCCTACATAACATTCAAATGAAGACAACAATGAGGTCATAATTATGCCTACCGTAATACAACTATCCTTTGTACAACCAGAAATGCCAATCTCCAACTCAAATACTATCACATAAAGTTAACAATACTTACATGCTGATATGAGGTCAATAAATCTTATATTACATGATAAAGGAAAAGGAAAGAAAGCGAAGATATTTTCTTAGTGCAAGTGTATACATGCACAAACATGTTTTTAACAAAAGAAAGAGGAAATACTCGTGACAGTTACAGTCCTCATTTCTATAGCTGGTCACATAGTTGTAGCTGGTGTTAATGACTGCCTTCTTCTACTACCCATTCTGTATTCCCTTTGCTTTCAGCAAGCGCCTCAGCAGGTTGCGATTTTTTTCCTCACGGAGCGACCCAAACCTTCATTCCTGAGAAGCCTGGGCCATTTGTAGTCCTGCCTGGATTGGGCTGTTGTAGCTTCCCGTTGGCCTTAATCACAGGGCAGGGTAATATTAAAAGATGCCCTAAGGGATCTCCTGTATTCCATACATACTCTTCCTTACTTCTGTTGTGGAGTAGTGGACTGATTTCATCTTGATAGTCCGGGTCAATCACCCCAGCCAACACTGTAACTCCCTTCTTAGCCTGTTGACTAAATGACTACCTTTAAGTAGGAGGACCCCAAAGTGTCCAGGTGGCAATCTTAACTTCCAGTTTAATTAACTCGTTGTGTCTTCTGGTGGCAACGTTCCTCCCTCTGGAACTAAGACCTCTAGGCTAGAAGACCATAATGTCATGGGAACAGGAAGCAGTAATTTTGCTAGTGGATCACTAGAGGTGATGGTGAGTGGTGCCACTTCCACTTCCATCCCTTGATTCCTGGAGCTGTGAATCCTGGCCATGGGAGAAACAGTATCATATATTGGATGCTGATTCAGATCATACATGGTCTTCTGGAGAACTTGGCCCCAGCTCTGCAAAGCATTGTCACCTGATTGGCATTGTAATTGTGACTTCAAAAGGCCATTTCACCATTCTATCAATCCAGCTGCTTCTGGACGATGGGGAACATGGTAAGACCAGTGAATTCTGTGAGCATGACCCCAGTGCCACACTTCTTTAGCCATAAAGTGAGTGCCTTGATCAGAGGCAATGCTGTGTGGAATACCATGATGGTGGATGAGGCATTCTGTGAGTCCATGGATGGTAGTCTTGGAAGAAGCACTGCGTGCAGGAGAGACAAACCCATATCCAGAGTAAGTGTCTATTCCACTGAGATAAAACCTCTGCCTTTTCCATGATGGAGGAGTTCCGATATAATCAACCTGCTACCAAGTAGCTGACTGATCACCCCGAGGAATGGTGCCATATCAAGGGCTCAGTGTTGGTCTCTGCTACTAGCAAATTGGGCACTCAGCAGTGGCCATGGCCAGGTCAGCCTTGGTGAGTGGAAGTTCATGTTGCTGAGCTCATGAGTAACCTCCATCCCTGCCATCATGGCTACTCTGTTCATGGGCCCATTGGGCAATGACAGGGGTGACTAGGGAAAGAGGCTGGGTGGTGTCTACAGAACAGATCATCCTATCCACTTATTAAAATCCTCCTCTGCTGAGATCACACATTGGTGAGCACTCACATGGGATACAAATATCTTCACAGTTTTTGACCACTCAGAGAGGTCCATCCACATACCTCTTCCTCAGATTTGTCACCAATTTTCCAATCATGCTTCTTCCAAGTTCCTGACCATCCATCCAAACCATTGGCTACAGCCCATGAATCAGTATATAGTTGCACATCTGGCCATTTCTTCTTCCATGCGAAGTGCACAACCATGTGCACCGCTCAGAGTTCTGCCCACTGGGAAGATTTCCCTTCACTGCTGTCCTTCAGGGATATTCTAGAAAGGGGCTGTAGTGCTGCAGCTGTCCACTTTTGGGTGGTGCCTGCATATCGTGCAGAACCAGACCCTAGTATTCTCTTCCTCTGTCAATTGATTATAGGAAACTCCCCATGAGGCTATTGGTGCAGGCTGGGGGAGAGAAGACAGGGTGGCAAGAGTGGAGACCATGAGCATTTGAGCCACTTCCTCATATAACTTACTCGTGCCCTCAGGACCTGCTCAAGGCTGATCATGTATATGATCAACCACTTCCATTTGCTGATGGAATGCTGCTGTGCACAGCCCACTTTATGGCTAGATGGGTCTGAAAGCACCCAGTTCATCATAGGCAGTTCAGGTCACATGGTGACTTGATGACCCATGGTCAAATGTTCAGTTTCCACCAAAGCCCAATAACAGGCCATGAACTGTCTCTCAAAAGTAGAGTAGTTATCTGCGGAAGATGGCAGGGAATTGCTCCAAAATCCTAGAAGCCTCCACTGTGATTCATCTATGGAGGCCTGCCAGAGGCTCCAAACAGCATCTCTACCTACTACTGACACTTCAAGCACCACTGGATCTGCTGGGTCATATGGCCCAAGTGGCAGAGCAGCTCGCACAGCAGCCTGGACCTGTTGCAGAGCCTTCTCCTGTTCTGGACCCCACTCAAAACTGGAAGCCTTTTGGGTCACTCAATAAATGGGCCGGAGTAACTCACCCAAATGAGAAATGCGTTGCCTCTAAAATCCAAATAGACCCACTAGGCGTTATGTCACTTTCTTGGTTGTAGGAGGGGACAAATGCAGCAACTTATCCTTTACCTTAGAAGGAATATTTCAACAGGCCCCTAGAAATTTTTGGAACCCTAGAAATTTTACTGAGGTAGAAGGTTCCTGAATTTTAGTTGGATTAATTTCCCATCCTCTGGCATGCAAATGTCTTACCAATAAGTCCAGTGTGTTTGCTACTTCTTGCTTACCAAATCCAATCAGCATGATGTCATTAATATAATGGACCAGTGTGATATCTTGCAGAAGCAAAAAACAGTCAAGGTCTCTCCGAATAGGATTGTGATGCAAGCTGGAAAGTTGATATACCCCTGAGGTAGGACAGTAAAGGTATATTGCTGGCCTTGCCAGCTGAAGACAAATTGCTTCTGGTGGGCCTTATGGACAGGAATGGAGAAAAAGGCATTTGCCAAGCCAGTGGCAGAATACCAGGTACTAGGAAATGTGTTAATTTGCTCAAGCAATGAAACCACATCTGGTACAGCAGCTGCAACTGGAGTCACCACTTCATTAAGCATATGATAATCCACTGTCATTCTCCAAAATCCATCTATCTTCTGCACAAGCCCAATGGGAGAGTCAAATGGGGATGTGGTGGAAATCACCACCCCTGTGTCTTTCAAGTCCTTCATGGTGGTACTAATCTCTACAATCCCTCCCGGGATATAATATTATTTTTGATTTACTATTTTTCTAGGTAGAGGCAGCTCTAATGACTTTCATTTGGCCTTTCACACCATAGTAGCCCTTACCCTACCAGTCAGGGAGCTAATGTGGGGGTTCAGCCATCTGCTAAGCATGTTTATGCCAATTGTACATTCTGGCACTGGTGAAATGACCACAGGATGAGGCCAGGGACCCACTGGACCCACTGTAAGCCAGATCTGAGCTAAAACTCCATTAATTACCTGACCTCCATAAGCCCCTACTTTAAATAGAGGACCACAGTGACATTTTGGTCCTCTAGTAAAACGTCAGCTCAGAGCCAATGTCCAGTAGTCCCCAAAATGTTTGATTATTTCCCTTTTCCCAGTGCACAGTTACCCTGGCAAAAGGCCGGAGGTCTCCTTGGGGAAGGATGGGAGAAAGATTCACTATATAAATTGTCGGTAATGTATTGGGGTCCTTCCTCAAGGGAAATCAGCTTCCCCCTCATTCAAGGGATCTGTGTCTGTAAACTGGCTTAAGTCTGGAAATTAATTGAGGGGTCATGATTATTTATTTATTTATTTATTTTGAGATGGAGTCTTGCTCTGTTGCCCAGGGTGGAGTGCACTGGTGCAATCTTAGCTCACTGCCTCTCAGGTTCAAGCGATTCTCCTGCCTCAGCTTCCTGAGTAGCTGGGATTACAGATGTGCACCACTACACACGGCTAATTTTTGTATTTTTAGTAGAGATGGGGTTTCACCATGTTGGTCAAGCTGGTCTTGAACTCCGAGCTCTGGTGATCTGTCTGCCTCTGACTCCCAAAGTGCTGGGATTACAGGTGCGAGCCGCACCCGGCCAATTCTCTATTTCTATAATTCAAATGAATCTTTTGTCCATTCAATCTAGAAGTTTTCTGTTTGCATAATTAAGTAGGAATGCAGCAGGCTTCCTATCAATTTCACCTCTAGGAACACTGTGATTGATTAGCCAGTGCCAGAACTCTACATGAGTCAGACTATTCTGATTGCCGCTTTGCCTCTGCTGTCTGTTATGGTAGCTACTCCCACCTTGCCTTTGATAGCTGAGTGCTGCTACTTGTCTCCTGCCACCTTGGGATCCAATTGTTGCCAGTGTATTTAAATTTTGTAGTTGAGTGACTGCAGTTCCCACTGTTAGATCTGACATACAGAGAAGAGTAATTACAGGGCTCTTCAAAGATACAGGTGCTGCCCTCACAAATTTATTTTGCAAGGCATTGGTCAGGGTATATTATCTGGACACTCCCAGGTGTAAAGTGACTGATCCACTCCACCATCCCAATCTTCCTAAGTCTTTGGATCCCTTCCTCTAGGTTAAACCAAGGGAGATCAGGCATTTCCAGCTCACTCACAGTGGGCCATCTTTTAATCCATATTTCAGCTAACCAAGCAAATAAATGATTAGAACTTTTTTTAACTCCCCAAGCTGCAAAATTAAAAGCAGAGTCCCTACTTAGTGGGCCCAAATCAATAAATTCAACCTGATCCAACTTTATGCTCCTTCCACCGTTAACCCGCATCTTTTATATCCATTCCCATGCCTGTTCTTCAGATTGCTGTTTATGTAAATTAGAGAACTCAAACAGTTCTGAGAATAGTGCACCTCCTAATGGGTCACACTCTCAACCTCACCTCTAGGGTCTCATTGGAACTTTAGTTGTAGGTCTAGAAGCAAACAGAGGTGTTGGGGGTGGCTCCTAAGGAAAATCAACATTATCTTGCCTGGTAATTCCTTCAAGGGAAGCCATCACTGTTGCCTCAGTCAGTGCAGGGTTTATCTCTTCAAAGGAGGAAAGGCTGATGGCAACATGGGTCAGGAGAGGATGTCGCCACTACTGGGGATGCGGAAGCTGTTTCTTCTGTCCAAAAAAGTTCATCAGAGTTTACAAACTGAGTGTCCCCAGCTTCATCATGGTCCTCCCACACAACTCCATTCCAAGTTTCAGGGTCCCATTCTTTTCCAACCGATGGCCTCACTTAAACAGTAGACACCTGGTGAGGCTGTGCATGCATCTTTGGTGGCAGGTCAGCCACTGACATGATAAGCACTTGTGGCTGTTTTTTCACAATTTCAGCTCTCTCTCTAGTCTCAGTCAGGGCAATCTTAGCAGATTTGAGGCTGAGTATCTGCTTCTGAAGCTGGGAAACAGAATTCCTGAGTTTATCCTTTTCTTTTGTCACTTTGTCCACTGAATTTAGGAGCAACCAACCAGCTTCATTATGTTCCTTGGTTCTCCACATTGGTGAAACGTATTATGTATAGAGTCACTAAACTCCTTGCCTCTCACAAGCAGTGAATCAGGAACGTCAAATGCATTTATTTTGTACAACTCTCTAAATAGTTAATGCCAAGGACTATCAGTGGTCTCCATACTGTTAGAAGCAGAATCCTTAGCACTTTGGGATCCAATCATCGAGCAGCCAACTCCAGAAGCCCCAGTGAAGGAACTCCACCCTTGATATTCTGTTCCTCTAGAACAACTCCTGGTACCCAAATCTGTATGCGTCAGGGTTCTCTTAGAGGGAAAGAACTAATAGGAGATGGATAGATGATAGATAGATAGATAGATAGATAGATAGATAGATAGATAGAAGATAGATAGATAGATACATAGATACATAGATAGATACATAGATGCATAGATACATAGATATGGGAGTTTACCAAGTATTAACTCACATGATCGAGGTCCCACAATAGGCTGTCTGCAAGCTGAGGAGCAAGGAGAGCTAGTCTGAATCCCAAAACTGAAGAACTTGGAGTTCAATGTTTGAGGGCAGGAAGCATCCCGCATGGGAGAAAGATGTAGGCTAGGAGGCTAGGCCCGTCTGTCCTTTTCACATTTTTCTGTCTGCTTTATATTTGCTGGAAGCTGATTAGATTGTGCCCACCAGATTAAGGGTGGATCTGCCTTCCCCAGCCCACTGACTCAAATGTTAATCTCTTTTGGCAACACCCACACAGACACAACCAGACACAACCATCAGGTTGACAGTATTAACCATCACACCCATCATGTTTCTGAGTTTATCACAGACATTTGAACACTGGTGCAAAACAGGCATTATACATCTGTGATGTATATCTATATATATTCTCATATACAGCGCAAATATTCATGCATGTATGTATGTGTATACAGAGAGAGAAGAAAGACCAACGGAATGAAGAATATAGAAACCATACCATATTCATTCCCCTCTCTGACATTCTAATCACCTTCATCTTGCTCATCCTCCCTCCTCACCCAGTTTCTCCCTAACATTTAAGATCCTCTACAAGCCTTTTCCTGACCACACTGGACTTATGCATTCTCCTTCTTCTCCATGCTCTTCTAGTACACGTCCTAATATACCACATGACTTAGCATTTAACTACACACTTTTATTGCTCTCTGAATATTCCATGTGACAGTTTCATCTCCCCAAGAAGATGGGTCAAGGGCAAGGACTTTGTGTTATCGTTATGCATTACCATATTCTTTCTTGCGTTGCTGTGTCATGTATACTAAATAAATAATGATTAATAGATTGAAATAACCAAGTTTCCAATTAGCTTGTCATTTTGGTTAAAAAATTATAATTGGTTTTCAAAATTAGGGCCTAGAATTTTTAGAACGTTTGTGTGCATTCCAGGCATTCATATCCTCTATTTGAAATATAACATGGCTTAGTAGTTAAAGCCACATGGTCTTTGAATCCCAGCTCTCCAATTTACTAGTTGTGTGATCTTGAACAAGTAACCTAAATGTCCTCTGCTTAGATTTACTTTCAATAAAATATGAATAATTATAGCATCGAACTCACAGAATACTACGCAAATTTAAATAAATTAATTCATGAGCAGCACATGCAAGATCTAGTATTTAGAAAGTACTGCACAGATAATGACTATTTTGCTATAGTTGAATGAAAATTATAACTTAGATTTCTAAATTGGCCACTTGTACAAAAAATTAACTGGTATTGGGTTGAAGAAACCGAAGGCATTTTAAGGTCAGTTTCTAGGTGGTAAATAAATAATCCGTTTAAGAAGTTATAGACGGTGAGTTCTGAATTAAATGACAGGAGGTTTATTCCAAACACAAGGCAGAAATGATCAAAGTTAGCCTGTTCCAAAAGCCTGAAATGTTATCCTTCTCCCATTTTAGTCTTTTTTTAGATCTTCACCAAACAGTTTAGATCAAGTTGAAAAGAGAAAATTGATATTAGCAGCAACCCTAATGTAATAACGTGGTGTTCCGGGGTTCATATGCCTCCACTGCCTAAGAAAGTATGTGACTAAGCTGACAGAAGTGATGTTGATCGTGGGGAAAATATATGTAAACTGCATCTGTGTGTGTGTGTATTATGTATATATAGTATGTATAGGAAATGTCATCTATATTAAATAAACACAAAGTTTTCTAAATTTATGAGATGTAAAATATATCCATATATATTTTACATTTACATATACATATTTGAAATATATATATATATATATATATATATTTGAAATGTGAGATAAAATAATTAAAATTAAAACTAGGCCAAGAAAATGGCTAGGTAATAACATTAGTTCCAAATAACTGCGCAACTTAGAATGTTATTTCCTTTGACATCCTCTGTCTATGTTTTCTCATGTCAGTGCAATATAACTAAACTAATTTGTCTTGTAGAAATGAACAATAACAATAAAAGGCAGTAAAGTGTAATACAAATAATATGAGTTTAGAAGTCAAAACACCTTAGTGGGAATCCTACTTTCTAATAAAATACTTGCAGAAGTGTAGAATGCTAGTTCTAAGTTCATTCCATTATTAAGAGCTTAGGATTTAGGCATGCCTGATTTGAATCTGAGGTCTGCCACTCCATAAAATCGAGTCTCCAGGAAGTTCTCTGGGCCTCAATTTCCTCATTATAAAATAGGGACAAGAGAACCTCCTGGAGACCTCAAAGAAAGGGCAGAGAGTATTTCGTTTCACCACCCCTCTCCCATCACTCCTCTTTACCCCCTCAACTAATCTGGTTGGTTAGAGACTAGGAAATTTATTGAGACATTTTTATTAGTGGCAGGTCACTGTGCACAAGAAAGATGGATACATGGGCTGGGTGCCATAGCTCATGCGTATAATCCCAGCACTGTGGAAGACCGAGGTGGGAGGACTGCTTGAGCTCGAGTTCACGACCAGTCTGAGGAACACGATAGGACGTCGTCTCTTAAAAAAAAAAATCCAGATAAGGTGGTGTGCACCTGTGGTCCCAACTACTCTGGAGGCTAAGGTGGCAGTGTCACACGATTCCAGCCTAGAAAGTTGAGGTTATAGTGAGCCGTGATCATACTCCAGCCTGGGTGACAGAGTGAGACTGTCTCATCAAAAGAAAGATGTGCAGATGAGTGTGTCTGTCTCTGGCATGACTTCTTGAAACTGCTGGGTGGTGAGCTGAGTCATGGTCTCCCCAGGAGGAATGAAAGGTTCATGCATTTCAGCCTTTTTATCAGAGGCTTAAGTTGGGGTTCAAGGCAGAACCCAGAAAACGTAAAGAGTACCACACCTGCTATTTTTCATTATCCCTTATGCATCTGTCTGCTTCATGAGAGCTTCATTAGGAACCAAGTGTCTAAGATAAATTAAAAATAGGTCCCTTGATTGTATTATCATCTAATAATGTCCTATCTTAGTATAACCCCTAAAATATATTTTATAATGTTTTTCATAAAAATGAAACGAAATAATGGTCTTAAAGCACTTAACAAAGTGTCTGGCATATAGGAGAATAAGGAAGTAGTATGTATTAGCATGTATTATTTTATTATTACAATTAGAAAACAAAGATTTAGAAAGTTGGGGCTGTTTCTCTAAAGTTACTTGGTTAGCTGATGGCAGAATGAAATTCAAACTTGAAACACCCATTTCTTACCACAACTTTCTTCTCATGCTTCCATTTCTCTCCTACCTTATGTGCCTTCCAAATCCTGGGTAGACTCCAGCTCAACAATCCCTCACTCAGGCACTGCCAGAACTGGCTCTCCTCCCAGACTTCGACTATGACCCTTTCTCCTTTACCAAATTGTCTTCTTCCTTGAACCTTCCAATTTCAGGGTTGCTCAAGGCTTTCTCCTCTCTCTGCACCTCTGCACTTGCAACCACATTGAATATCACCGTTTCTGATGTTGATGCTCTTAGAACCAGTTCCCAAGGTTGCATCTCCTTTTTGAGTTCTGTCATCCATGCTGAATTTTAACCACACCTTTACAGTTGCCTGCCACAGATCTCCCAACAGGGAGTCAAAATTATGGAATCATTACTTGCTCATCCTCTAGCCCTACTCTCTTCCTCAATCATATGCATCTTCTGATATTTCCAGTTTTAATAAAGGAGCCACTCTTCTTTTAGACTCAATTCCCCAGATTCTCCCTCCCCTTCTTCCAGTCTAGTTCATATGATTTGTCATCATTCGAGAGCTATGCTGAACAGTATGGTAGCCACTGTGTGTGACTACTGAGCACTTGTAAATATGGCTAGTCTAAATTGAGACCTGTAACTGCAAAGTGCACACCAAATTTTGAAGACTTGGTACAATAAACAAGAATATAAAATATCTCACTAATATTTTTTTAAATGGATACATGTTGAAATGACTGAGTTGAATAAAATATATTATTAGAATTAATTTCTCCTATGTCTTTTTGTCTGGTTTTATTGTGCCCATCAGAAAATTTAGATTACATATGTAGATTGTTTTGTATTTCTACTGGACAGCATTGCTCTACCTCATTGTAATCTTCTTTCTCAACATTTAAAAAATTTCTTCCATTCTAATCTTACTATCATTATCTAGTTCAAGGGTCTTATAATGCATCCTAGCAGATTTCTCTGCCTGTACAGTCTCCCTACTCCAATTTCTCTCATCCAAACTGTCTTCTGTCTCTAAATCAATCTTACTAATGAAAGATTCAAATAAAAACCACTCTCTACTCAAAAATAAAAAAACAAAAACAATCCTCCCTGTCCAACAGATAAAGTCCAAACTGTTACCGCTACCTGCGCCTTGCTCGTCATGTAAGAACTGTGATGCTTTAGGATGGCAAAGAAATGCACAGCAAGATGAAGCTCTGTTAAGCTGGAAGAATCTTACTTTGCGCGCGTGTGTGTGTGTGTCTGGTGAAGGGGTCACATGTCATCTCCCAGTGACTTTGACTTGACCAAGCCTGGTTCAGAAAATGACATCCTTCACAAGGATTTTATAAGCTGAAATAGTACATTCCTTTCATGAATTCTCAAAGCCACCAAACTGTTGACAAAAACAGCAACTTATATAACAAATAGGCTGGAAAGAAAGGTTTCTGATGCCCCCAGAAGGCCTTGGCTCCTCCTCTGAGATGCTGAGATCGATATCATTGTGTCTTAAATATCCCAAATATCTAAATTTTACCCACGATTGGGACTGGTTTCTCTCTAAGAAGATCAAGAAATCACCAAACTTTCCTGAAGCAATTAATTGGAGCAACTGGAAATACAACAAGAAGAGCAACAAAACTTCATGAAAATATCTGGCCATTCAGTACTATTTTCTGAGTGTCAGAAGATGGGTGAAGCAGACTCAAAAGGTTTTGCTTTTCCAAACTACAATAAAAACACAGTTTTAATGTTAGATCTTGTTGTGATCATTAATATTTTTCCAGGTAATTTCAGTTTGATATTTAAAGCTAAAGCCTACTATTATTTTCTTCATCATGAGCCCTACATACCAGCTCATTGTGATTACTGCTCATCCATGACCATTTGTACTAAATCTATACCTTTTCTCAGGTCATTGCCCTTGCATAAAGTGCTGTATCACCACAGAATGGTAGAACTGGAAAAGAAGTTGGAGATCATCTAAGCCAATTCTTCATTTTATAAATGAGAAACCTGAGGTCCTGGAGTTCATGAAGTCAATTTCTGATAGAGGCCAGAACCCAGATGTGCTACTTTTCAGTCCTGTACCTTTTTCACCACATAATTTATTTTTCTTCTTTTCTTTTGATTTTGCATGTTAGAATTCTCCCTGTTCTTCACGATCTAAGATAAATGGCACTTCTTCCAGGTGTCAAACCAGCAGAGACCTACCACTCAGCCTGTTTGCACACACTGTCTGTAACCTACTAGATGTTTGTGATCCTTAGCTCCTGTCTTGGATCTTAAATAGGTTGGGTGAAGGTAATGATGCTATCTGAGACAAGGTGTTTCTGCTAAGATGCCTTCCATATAGGAATATCTCTATGTCTGTTTTTCAAATTAATAAACAAAAAAACGAGATGTATCAATTTAGATCCTTGACTACTAAATCTATAATATGCAAAAATGGATGTATGAAAACGTAAAAACAATCATGCAATGATGCCATTCATTCTGATTTCCTTGAACAAAAAGCTTCCACATTTTTTTGTTTTGTTTGTTATCAATTTTTTAAAAATAATTTCACTCCTTCTCTTTAAGCCTGTCTTTTAACAAGAAGAGGATTAGTGAATTATAGCAGACACCAAGTATTAGGGATTTAAAGATTAACTTTAGAAATCCATGTGTCTCCTTAAAACAGGCGGAGTGTCATTTCAGCTGAGTAAAGAGAGGCTTCCAGCCAAAAAGACCCAGTCTAGTTAAATTGAAAAAGAGTTGGTTAGTGTTTGCCAGTGGATGTTTAAACATAAAATAATCTATCACCTCAATTCTTCTGTTCCAGTATGTTTATTAAGTAAATGTTTATTATACTAAATTCTATTTCAAACTGGATGAGGGAAAGGGAGTGACTTTTTAAAAGTAGGAATTTTATATAACTCATATACGGGATTATCTTTTAAAAAATCAATACATTTCTATTTTAAAATATGTTGTTTACATAGGACTCAAGGGAGGGTTAGAAGGAAAACTTAGCCCCAAATGAAATTAGTCCTAAGGAAAATCCACACACACAAACAAAATTCACTCACAGAGGGCCTACTAGTAATTTTTAAAATAAGACAGAGAGGGTATAAAGAAAAAGGCAAGAACAGGCTTTCTGTGTTTTCAATACTAAGAGTCAAATAAAAAAAATTTATCACAGCCCATGGTTAGTGGTCATGGGGATAAGCAGATATTTAGACACTTGACTTAATTCACTTCAGTGCTATGCAGCAAATAATTATTGAATATTTGTGATGTGCAAGGCAGCATATTGGCTAGGAAATATAAAGTAATTAAGAATGATTACAAATAATTTCTATCCTCAGAAATTTTGGGCAGTATGGATATTATTCATAGATCCATTGATCTGAATATCAACCCCTTCCCCATATACAGATGTTAGCACTGGTTCCTGGGAAAGAAGTGGTCTCAATTACCCAGATAACTCTTTCTCTTCATCATTTAACATATTTAATTTGTCTTCCTATAACTTAAGATTCTTCATTTGACTTAAATCCAAGTATTCTCTCTAAATCCACCTTAAAGACATTTCCAGAAACGAAACTTTGAGTAGTTCTAGAATCTGAAGACCTCATTCAAAACATTAACATATTTCAATAACATTTACTCATATATCATATTTTACTAAATTCTATGAAATGCTTTAAAATTATATTCACTGAAAAGCTAATGATAATTTTGTTTCTAGAAGGTCAAATGGAAACCAAACTTAAATGGCATCTTGGGCAAAATTTTATCAAAATGTTAGCTTCTTCAAACATTGCTAAGTAGTCCACAGGTATTAATAGAAGCAGAACCTTTTCTGCTCCCCAACTAGAATGTGCACTCCTTCAGAGTAGGTACTCTGTTTTTCAACTTTGTAAAGTTAATGAGGGTCTTACACAGTGCCTGATACACGATGGGCACTTAGTATTGCATGTTCAGAATTAATTAATTAATTAATAAAATATATGGCCTGGCACTATTCAGAAAACTTCACCTCTTAAATTCTAATTATCCACAAAAGTAGAGAATGATTCAGTAACATAGAACAATCCAAGAAACCAGGCAGGTGTTTCCCTGGGCCAAAGAGGAGAGTTACCCTGAGAAGAAGAGCTAGGGCAAGATGGCAGCTGACCACAGTATCTACACTTGACCTCCCAGTGATGTCCTGTGGCTTGCACAAATTGTAGACATCTCTCCAGAAGTGTTCTTTCCACAGAAATATTATCACCAAAAGCTGTGCCCCATAACCTGATATCCTGGAAATCTGTCCAACATACTGAGCAGAGCTATCCAATTCCAAAAGTCAATGGGATTTATTGCCAAAGATTTCTTTGCAAGTGGTAGAGGACATATCATTCTCATCTTTTGCCCTCCCTGGTGAGATGTTTACATAAACACATAGTTTCATTCCTGGACTCACTAGCTGGGTATTCTTTGAAACTTCAGTTACAGATCACTCGAAGGAACAGTGTGACCTCTGTGAAAGCTCAGGCTTGGAATTCTGTGAGAAGGGTAATCACAAGATTAATGTTTTCCCTATTTAAATCTAATTTCAAACTAAAAATAGCTGCAAAAGCCTCTACTTATCTTAGAGGGGGAGGCAGGCTGGCAAGGGGTAGGGATTACACTGCTAGAGAACATCTTCAGTAAATCCTCCAATGTTTCAGCATTGAATATGTTAATTGGGGACTACGAAATAGCATTTGTCACATGTGCAATGTGTCTCCCTTTGTCAATAAAACGTGATTATTATTTTTTTGGAACACAAACAGAAATTCATTATTTTCAAATAGTCATATTTTGGTATTTAATATTTTTGCAGGGTTTTAAGCACACCCAAATCATTGATTTATGTGCTGAATAGTCTCCCTTATTATTTCCATTTTATGAAAAACATGAAAGAGTTTAACTGACTTTCCCAAGGTCACTAGCAAAGCAGTGATGAGAAACCTGAGAGTGAATCCTTTCTTCTTCCAAATATTTTGAAAGTTGGCTCATGTGAAGAAAAAAAAATGTATGATAAAAGAGCACTTCTGGGAATGAGAAAGAGAAACTTAGTCTCTCAATGCCTAGAGGTCTGTGCTAGTTCCAAAGATAAAGCTTTTATTTTAAGCACAGAGCTCAAATTAATCTTCACTCTAAACATTTTCTTTATTATATTCTAAATTTGGAAAAATAAATGAAACAGAAAGAAAAAGTTTATGAAGTTTGCCCTTATTAGTTTAATATTTAATTCCAGAGTTTTGTGCTTTGGCACATATTTAAATAATTAAGGATTTCAGCAAGCTACCCATGTAAAAAATATCTCTGGCAATGTAATATTTATTGAGCCAATAGTTATTGCACGCTTAGTCAGATACTATTCTTGCTTTCCCATTTAGTTCTCATAAAAAACTATGTGAAGAAGATGCTATTCATACCATGCCCATTTTATAGATGAGGAAATGAGGTATAAAAAAATTAATTTTCCCAAGATCACAGAAATTGTGAGGGTTGGAGGCTGAATGCAAACAGGATGTGTATCTATCCAAAACAAAACAAAACAAAACTGTATACTAAACAACCTCACAGCTCTGTCAAAAGCTACTTTTTAGCTAATAAATCCTTGTTTCCAGGAAGTTTCTTTTTCCTTTCTTTCTTTTTTCCTGGGAAGTTGACACTGAAAGGAGGTGTCTTAAAGCCATAAAAAACGATGAGTTCGTGTCCTTTGTAGGGACGTGGATGAACCTGGAAACCATCATTCTCAGCAAACTGACA